>BQKN01044897.1:20087-54967 GCA_022839385.1 Asparagus kiusianus
ATGATTAAAAGAATGATTTTGGAAAAGAATATTTATTATTTATGATAGTATGGCTGATCGCTGTAGAGCGCGACATTTCATGTGCAAAACGACATCGGTTTCTAGTTTCCTTCCTACCGTATTATTATTCTAGAAAATACGTAAGTACGGATATTTTGTATGAGGAGTTTGGATATTCAAGTAGTGATGAAGTCCTTTTGTATGTATTCAAATTGTAGTAAATGTTTATGCATTTCATGTTTATTATAGTTCTCATTTCTGTCTCATATACCTGCTAAATCATATTTAACATGCCATACTGTATTCATGATCCGTTGATGTGTTGAGAACCTTAGTAGTTCATGTCTTAGTGGTCTCGTGCGTCATGAACAGACCTAGTGACATGTGTGAGTGTGTCGAATAGTTTAGGTGGTGAACCAGAGTTTTAATAAGGATTATGATCGTTGATTTAGAAAGAACGAGAAGAGTTGGGGTAGGAAGTCATTGTTCATGTGCTCGGATGTGACTGTTGATATATCTTCTGGGTTCGTACCAGTGGATCGGTGTCGCCACTGGGATTGGTTAGTTTGTTAAGTCACAGTGGATCGGTGTCGCCACTGGGGGCTCATTGGTTAGGTCAAAGTAGATCGGTGTCGCTACTTGATTCTTGAAATTAATTGGTTGGTTGGGTCAAAGTAGATCGGTGTCGCTACTTTGATTCATGAATCTACTTGATTGGATGCACTTGGGGGATATGCGAACAGTCAGTTATCCGATGATATGAGCATTGACTCTGTGTGAGATATGAACCGGTGACCGGTTATAGGATGACTAGTTACATGCCTTGTTACTAGTGGATCGGTGTCGCCACTAGGATTGGTTGTTGGATCAAGGTGAATCGGTGTCGTCATTTTATTTAGGATTTATGGATTCTTGTAAGACGTAGATTAGTGGTATTTCTTTCCATACATAGATCGGGGTTAATATTTAATTATTTACAATTTGAGACATATGGTATATACATGAGGGTTTCCTTGTTTGGATTATTTCGTTCGACGTACTACGTCTCTTGTTGTAGATTTTTAAATATTAATTCCATCTACTGTATGTTGCTTGGATGGTTTCTGATCGATACCTGTATGATCTTGTTACTTGGTTGATTTTTGGATTCTTCTGATTATTAGTATTCCAGTTGCACGCCTCTATTGTTATTACTATCATCACTTGTTTTATTTCTATTTCTGTTATAGCATTGACCACGCATATATTATCATTACTATTATTGTATTTTTTCCTGCCTTGGGGGATCTTGCCGTGTGTTTCACACGTTGATGTACTCCTATTTTCTAGGTGTAAGTCAGATTTAGGAGATGAGCAGCCTCAGTTCGGAATCGTACAGGAGCCAGATGATTCTTAGCAGGGGTGTCTTACAGAAGGAGTAGAAGAACCAGCTGAAGCGTAGTAGTTTTCTCCGTAGTAGTAGTTGGTCATTAAAACTCTTATACCATACTTTTCTTAGTTGATGATGGAACTAGTATTTTTAACATTACTTCCTTTTATAGACTATGTATTTTTAATCCTAGTTGGACCATTTTTGTAATGAGGGTATGTTTAACCCATATTTTTATGTCTGGGATGATTTATCATGGATGATGTGTTTATTTCTTATTCTGGATTGTCTTTATATTCTTACTATGTATGATCGGGGACCTGTGACTTCGTATTGTTTTTATTTCTAGATGCGTAGCGTATTGGATTGAGAAGAAAAGAAAAGAAAAAAAATGATAGCGTATATTTCTTCTCAATCTAATACGTCGCGGGCTTGTTCACGTTCCGATTCCCCGGTATTTTGGGAAGCAGGGCGTGACAAGCTATATTTATTTTTTCTCTTATATAATGGTTGGTTGTCATCATCAAAAGGGGGGAGATTGTTAGCTCTTATGTTTTGATGATGTTTTACAACCACCATTATCGGTACTAATGGCTTATTAAGTGCAAATGTAGTGAACTCATTTATCAAGCTTGTTAGTGCCACAAATGGAGGATTAGATGGAATATGCGCTACAACGATGATATCCAAAGGAGGAGGAGGCATAGTGATGAAGCAACGTTATTTCAAGAACAACAAATTCAAATAGAAGCTTCATCCAACTCAAGCTATATCAAGACTCAAGAATTGCATTCTATGTGAGGATATTAGCTAGTTTTTATTTTTCTCTCTAGTGCTAGAATGTAGGCAAAGAGTTATTGATTTCACTTGAAGCTAATGGGATATCACACACACGTTTTCATACTTATGTTTTTAAGTGTTTTTTATAAAATACTATTTTTCACAAGTATGAGGACCTATTTGCAAAATTTCTTTTCTAAATAATTTGCTCCTAGTATTAAAAACATTTTACAAAGTTTTACAATTTTCAGAAGTCAAATGAATATTTTACAAATTATTAAAGTGTGTCAAATATCAATTTTTTGGAATGTATCAGTATGCGGTCGACCGCACCGGTCGACCGCACCTGTGTTCATTCGTCAGTGGGTAGCAGAGAGTTTGTCGGTCGACCGTCGCGGTCGACCGAGAGCTTGAGACTTCCCACGGTCGACCGCACCGGTCGACCGAAGAAGTCTCTGCTCGTTTTCTCAGTTTGGAATCTGGATCGCGGTCGACCGTGAATTTTTTCGGTCGACCGCCAAGCGTTTTCAAACGGCTATTTGTTTTCGATTTCTGCGCCGTCTGTACACAATCTCTTTCAGATTGTTTACAGACTGTGTTCCTGATTTTAGGGGATTAGGTTTTGAGTTTAGACAGCTGGTTTTCACCTATTTAAACTCTTCTTCTTCTTCTTTCTAAATGTCCCAGCTTTTGCAAAAACCAGAGACGTTGTTGTTTTTCCTGAGCAAAATTTTCAAACCTGTTCTTTCTGAGTTTTGTGTGTTCACTCCCCAGCTTCAGTGTGCTCTTTCTCTTTGCCATAGGGACATTGTAAAGAGAGAGTCTTACACCATTTCTACTATCTTGAGAGTGTGATCTTGTGTAGATCAAACTGTGTGGGAGTGTGATCTAGTGAGATCAACTGTGTAGTGTGAGATCGTGAGGGGATCGCTGTGTAGACGAAGTTCCGGCTTCCAAACCAGATTGTGTAGTGGATTTCTCCTCGAGAGTGGGGAGCGGGGACGTAGGTCAGCTGACCGAACCTCATTAACATATCGCGCGTCACAGGATAACGATTCCTAACACTATCGCCTCTATTTTGATTGCATTTGAATACTGTGGTTTGCTTGTCTTAATTTTATTGCATAATTATAGCCTCTTGACCCTAATCACCCCCCTCTAGGGTCCAACAAGAGAATCATGAAAAAAATGAATGATAAGTTTTGAAATCAAATACCAAGTATAAAATTGTTTTCACTTTTGTTTATAAAACTCAAATAGAAGTCATCTTTAAGAACATGAAAAACATAAAAAAAACAAAAAAAAAATGTTCTTAAAGAAAATTAAACATGTTTTGGTAATCAATTACTCTTGGTACCTAAGAGTCTAGGGACATGACCCTTATCATTAAAGCTTAAAGCCCTAGGGTTATGATCCCTTTTGGGCACATTTTGTGCACGGGTCCGGTCATAGCAATAATTATGCAAATAACTCATTCGATTGCAATAAGTACAATGAAGAGGATGTATTTTTTTATGTTGACCATGTGGATGTGCATGTGGAACATTTGCAAACAAAGGTAAATTATTTGAAGCTTTTTGCAAATGCGAAACATTTTTAAACAAGGGTCTATTTGGAATATTTTGCAACATAGAAGCTTTTTGTAAATCATAACAAAATTTTACAAGATGTCCAAATATACCATAAACATTGCAAGTAAACATATGTGGTATTTTAGAATCATTTGGCAAGAGAGAATTCCTTTTTAAATCAAAACAATACTTGGTCAAATGACCAAAACGACCACAAAATTCACACATAGACACATGAGCATGTTTATGATTATCACTATATGTGTGTACATGTGTATGAGATGGAGAAGCTTGATGGGATGCACAAACATGATTAGGCTTATTAGCTTTTGTGTATTATAACAAAATTTAGCAATATAGTCTTTACGGTCGCAAATAGAACACTTGTTAATTTTGTTATACTTGTGTGCATAGTGTATAGGTTTCTTGGAAACATTTTTGTGGGACTTTATACATAAGTCCATAAGCTTGTTGTTATTAACATTGCAAGATTTTAATGTTGAATCTAAAGTGAATATTCTATTTCTAACTTGATTCAACTCATCATTTTTTACATAAGCATTATTAATTAGAAATAGAACATGCATGATCAAATTTGAAAGAAGTAAGCTCTTTTCTAATGTTCTCGACTTCTAATATAGCATCACATTTAGCATGAAACAAACTAGCATTTTCTAATTTTAATTTTTCATTATATTCTTTAAGATTTACATTTTCATTTGCAATGAGATCAAACTTAGTGGCTAGTGTTTCATGAGAGGATTTCATTTCGACTTGCTTGCTTTTCAAATTAATATAGCTACGTTGTAATTTTTTATAATCATGCATCAATAATTCATAGCCATGTGCGAGTTCATCAATAGTAAGACCATTTTTGTTATCGGACTCGCATACCTCACTAGGGCTATCGCCTAGTGGCCGTGTGCATTAAGAGGCTCCATGTGAACTTGTAGAGGGAGCCGCCAAAGATCGTCGGATCGCCTCCAAGTTCCCTTGATATGCTTCAAATAATTTTTAAATTGTATAAGCACTATCAAAATGAGCAAGTTCGTTAGAAATATATGGACCAAAAGCTTTATGCATAAATTATAACACTAACTTGTTCATAGTAAACATTTTCTTGTCATGTTTGCTCCACATGAATTTCTCCGAAGTTGGCACAATATAAGCATTGTTAATAACTTCTCATAAATCTATGTTTCTAGATTCAACAAAAATTTTAAATCTACAACACCATTGTTCATAAGGGAAGTTACTATATCTAGGAGCAATATTTATATCGTAGCCTACACCGAACATATCCATAATATATGAGCAAGCGAATTAAATAATATCAAAACAAGATTAGCAACAATATTAAAGCTTGGACCGTTAACTCAAAGTGCTTAAATCTTAAATCAAGAGCACCAAGCTCTGATACTAATTGAAAGTACCCTAGAGGGGGGTGAATAGGGTTATTGCTAATCTTATTAGATATTAATGTCGATTAAAAGTTATTAACAAATATATCCTAACAATCTTGATATTCAATTTGATATATGCAAGGATATATGAACAAGAGTAAATAAACACAAATGATAGTGCGCAAAAGACAAACGCAAACACAAGATATGATCACGAAGTTCGGTCCCTACGACCTAGGTCTCCGCTCCTCACCTCGAGGAGATCTCTACTATCATAACCAGGTTTTCTACGCTTATCCGAATAACGTTTACACCTCACACTATGGTTTTCTAGTTCATCGAAAACTTTACAATTCACACTCTTGCAATCACACTTTATACCCTCAGAGTGTTGGTCTCTAGCCCGTGTCTCCCTCAAGTATTAGGAATTATAACCTATCTCTAGGCATTACCACCTAACTCACTCCTCTTGGGACGACCCCGTCTCTCACAACACACTTCTCTCAGTTTATAAGTGTATTACAAAGTGTATCTCACACTTAGGCTCAATAATAATAAAATGTTCTCTATCATATGAGAACTCAATGTAAGCTCAATCTCACAAATAATAATCTCACAACCCAATATATGATGTATGAAATGCTACAAGCTCAAATAGGGTGTGTGTGATAATATGAGTATAAACAAATTCTAACTCAATTAACAAACTAGCAATAAATGATAATATGAAAATCAAAAACATATTGCTAGAGAAAAGAGTTAGAAAAACTTCTCTATGAACACAGGAGAGGATGAAGAAGATTGAGGATGAATTCCTCAATTGAAAATGCAAGCTTCCTCTTTTGTAAACAAAACACCAAACTCAAACTTGAGATGAAACAAACTTTTAAACACTTAAAACTCTTGTTAAAAAACCCTCTTAGATGATTGTTCTGATGAGAACAATAGGGGTTTATATAGGATGAAAAACTAAGGCATAAAACCCAAGCAAAACCAGCAAAAACGATAAAATAACAAAGGCTGGAAACATAGCCGTTAGATCTGGTCAGTCGACTGACGGGATGCATCAGTCGACTGATGAGCTGACCTTTGTATTCATTTTCCAGCTCATCAGTCGACTGGTGATCTTTATCAGTCGACTGATGGATCATCAGTCGACTGGTCAGTCGATCGAAACAAAGCAGAAATTATTTGATGATTGCAGGCACTGTCGTCAGTCGACTGATCAGTCGACTGACCAGTCGACTGATAACAGAATATCAGCCTGAATTGATTTTTGAAATGAGTTTCAAGGCTCTATAAAAAATAGCAAATAAATTCTAAAAAATATAAAACTTTGGAAAAAAGTTTATAATCATGAATATGAACATGTTGGAAAAAGAATTTTTCAAATTGCTCTTACCATTTGTGAAAACTCAGAAATATTCAGAAGTGCAAAAATACATGTTTTTCAAATATGTTGATTTTGACATTTTAGCTCAAATAAAGTTCTAAAAACTTATGTAATGTTTTTATGGATATAATAAAATATGTAAACAAGGTTTGTATAGTCCAAAACATATTTGAATGTATTTTGCATAAAAACACCTATTTTCATGAAAATTCACAAATGTAATGTGTGTGTATATTTGATCTTATAGAATTAACACACATTATATAATTCTATACTAAGTATACCAGAAAAGAATCTTCTAAAGTTTGGACTAGGATTGATTGACTTGATGTGCATAGCTTCAATATATCTTGTTTAGCTCAATTTCCTATATATACTAAACAACACAAAACAAAACATTGAAAACACTATTCGTTGTTAATTGTTTGTTAAATCATTATCAAAATAAGAGGACCCAACAGTTTGTAGGAGTCTAAATATTAATTCCATGAGATATAAGTAAAATAATTTTAGGTATACTATGCTTAATAGGTAGAGCCTCCACTTCATCTAGCAGCCATTCCCCTAAGGGCAGATGGAGGTAATCTTGTTGTAGCACTCTGACGCTCTTGTTGTTGTTGTTTTTTATTTAAATTATCTCTTTTATCAGCTTAGAGTTTTGTAGGATCTGATCCAATCACACTAAAACACTAGGGGTGAATAGTGTTATATTAAAAATTAATGCAAAGAAGATTATAATTTACAAAGAAATATTACAATCATAGAAAATAACAATCACAAACACAGAATTTTATACCGGTTCTACCTTTCAGGTGTACATCCAGTCCCCAAGTAAATCCTGCTTGAGAGTTTCACTATAATTTTAAAAAACTTTACAAAATCAAAACATCAAACCTGACCAATTTGCAAGTCCCTACAAATTGCATCCAATCTCTTCACCAAGAGATTACACCTCTCGCACATGAGAGAACACTTGTCTTGATACAACTTGATTCTTATAAGCCTTGATAGTATCGTGATGTGTAGCAGTGGCTAGGAATATTTTGAATCTCTGAAAATTACCTATCTTGATTGTATATTGAATGAGGATCAAATGCAAAATTAGAAAATGATTTTTCTCAACACTTAGTGAAATTATGGAAATTTTTCTTTTGAAATATGCACAAAACTTGAATATTATGTATAGGAATTCATCACTCAAAATTATGAACATATAACCTATTTATAGCCTTGAAAAGACAGGTTTACAAACCCTTAAAACGTACACAAAACGGCTAGATTTCAAATATATCATAAAATTGTCTTAGTAGTCGACTATAATGATCATTAGTCGGCTATTCTGTAAAACAAAAAGTCTAGAATTCAAAAATCAAAGCTGAGTAGTCGATTATAATTTGTTGTAGTCAACTACTCTGTAAAACAGAAGTTCTGGAAATTAAAATTCAAAGCTCAGTAGTAGACTATAATCAGTTGTAGTCGACTACTCTGTAAAACAAAATTTTGGTAAATCAAAATTTAAAGCTAAGTAGTCGACTATAATCCGTAGTAGTCGACTACTCTGTAATTTTATAGAAACTTATATTTTGATCTTAGACTTTAGTAGTCGACTATAAATCTAATTAGTCGACTACTAAGGGGTGAAAATGTTATGTATGAAATATTTAGACTCAATGATTAACTAAATACTCTAATGGTTAATATAGGGGATTTCTATTGTTAACCAACACATTAAGCATGTGTTAATATGTTTTAATCTCTATGTGTGTGTGTATGTGAGTGATCAAGGCTTGTACAATATTTCTAAGTAAAGAAAATGTAAAAAAATTACATTGATACATAAGCTCTTTATCTTCTTTATTTCTTGATGCCTTGAACTCATCTTGTACTTGTTCAAGTTGATAACTACATTGAAATGTTAGTACATACACATAGTGATTAACATTATAAATAAATTGTTATCATCAAAAGTATATCATGGGGACATGATATCCAACATTCTTTCCCTTTTTGATGATGACAAACAATCTATGCATGTGTAAGTAAATTTTTAAAAGAAATAGACATTAATAAACAAATATACTTACTCTCCCTAAATAAAAGCATATTAGAGTCTACAATTTATATTTTTGAGTTTATATAACATAATTCTAATATCATTCTCCCCCTTTGTCATTAACAAAAAGAAATACATATTTATCCTAAGCATGTCATAATTTCCTCTTCATGAGCTAATACTTCAAAAAGATCTTCCAAATTGTGAACATAGTCCATCACTTCACCCATCAATATGGGTAGGCAAAGACTTGCCATAAATATCAACATTTTGACAATTTCTATCTTCACAATCTATTTGTAATAGAAGTATCTCATGTGCACAAAATATGAAAAATAAACCTAGTAAGCATGATTAAAAGAAGCATGAATTCATACATAGTCTTAAGCAACATAAACATAATAGCAACAAACGACACATATTACATAAGTCTTAAATCAAATAACTAACAAATAGTTTTTGACACATAAACTTAAACAAACCAAGTAAACACATAGTTTTTAACATAAATATGAAACTAAAGCCAAACACTACATGATGCATGCATGTTCCTCTAACATGAAGGTTCTGGAGGAGGTTGATTTCCTTGGAAGTAGGTACTGAGCTTCATGTCCAAGGTATCAATTTTCATATTCATTGTGTCAAACTTCATTTCCAGAATATCAAATTTGTTGGTTAATGCTTCTTGACTTTTCAGCATAAACACATTTTGATCATACAAAGCTTTTTGTCCTGATTCCAAATCAAGTATTCTAGCGGACAATGTATTATATTGTGCGTCAGAGAAACAAGAAGATTCATACATTGGTGGTGGAATGTGACTAGAAGAGGGTCCAGCTTCATCAGTGGCTTGTGGTATATGTTGGGGGTGTTGTTCTGGTTGAGGTTGAGGTTCATCTTGGTGAATTTTAAAATTGGTTAACTTCATCCTAGTTAGGGCATTAGAGTCAAAGAACACAATGGAATGAACGGCAGAATTTTCAGACTCAAGATCGGCATGAAATTTATCAAAGACTTTTGTTAAAAAAGCACCATAAGGAAGAAATCTTTTTGGTATTGTCAAAAGATTGTTATAATAAACTTCAGCCCAATTAACTTGGATATTTTCCATTATAGCATATAATGCTTTTGCTAAATCTAGGGAAATGAAATGGAAACTCCTAGTTTTTGGAAACATATTATAGGCTAAGATTCGGGCAATAAAATGAGGAATTAGATAAAGCTTGTTTGAATTATTTAATAGTTTACCATAACCCAGAAGAAAAATATGATTGGATAGTAAATTTGCATCATTCATTCTGATTGACCTAAGAGAGACACCTCTGAAAGGAATGTTAAATATTTTTCCAATTGACTTAGAAGTCAATTCAATTTCTATTCCTTTGACAAGAGTTTTTAATTTTTCAGTTCCACTTATAGTTCTTACACATTCTATATTTGTAAAGAACAGTTGAACTAAAAATGGATATGTGGGTTTTCTGTTTTCAGCAGAGAATAATTCAAGCAATTCCACATTTTCAAAGTATGAACCAAAGTTCCAAGGGATGAAATCATCAAATTTCACAAAACGTCCTAGAAGAACTTCAAATGTACATATATTATTAAATTCTTCAAGCAAATCAGGACTTTTTATAGATAATGATTTCATCATTAACATTTGTATGAACTTGCTTAGCCTTTTTAGCTCTAGACATGATAATTCAGAAAAGAACCAAAAATTAGGAAAGATAAGTTTTAAGAACTTACCAAACAGATGATAACCCTAGGAATAGTCGACTATAACTGCTTGTAGTCGACTACAGAAGCTGACAGACTAAGATAAAGAGTGATTTTGAGTGAAAATTTTGAGAAAAATTGAAAGATGAAGATGCCCTAACTAGATTTTCGGTGGGTTCAGAAATTGGGAAGAAGATGGGTCGGTTATGAGAGAGATAGTGGGTAGTTTATGTTTTTATGATATTCTTTTAAGAATTATGAAATGTATGGTTAAGATTAAATTAAAACTCAAATGAATGATGAAGATTTGGTCTTAAATATTTGGCTAGGATTGAGAAGGTTAAAAAGGAGTGGTTGAGATGAATTTGACTTAAATAAAACGGGTATTGGGTTTTAGGTATAAGAGGTTAAAATCCAATAAGCTGGAAAAACTGTAAGAGAAAAAAATTTGTACTTGTAGTCGACTACAAAGAAGAATAGTCGACTACACTGTAACTGATAGAACTCTGGATTTTAGTTTTAACTCTGACTAGTCGACTACAAGTCAAATTAGTCGACTATAGTGTAATCAACAGAATGTTTTATATGCAATGCTTGTGCATGTAGTTGACTACAAACTTGATTAGTCAACTACTAAGGCTGAAAATGCATATATATTGATTTTATAACTTAGTTTAAATCTTCCAAAGAACATATAACTAATTCTCTTCTTAATTTAATATATGTTTCTTCTTTTAAAGGTTTTGTTAATATATCAGCAATTTGTTTATTGGTTGAAATAAAATCTAAAGAAATAACTCCTTTTAGTACATATCACACAAAAAATGATGTCTTATGTCAATATATTTTGTACGTGAATGTTGAATAGGATTTTTAGATAAATTAATGGCTCTAGTATTGTCACACATTATGGATGATGTGGGACAAATAATATCATAATCAGATAATGTTTGTTTCATCCATAAAACTTGAGCACATGCAAGACTAGTAGCAATATATTCTGCTTCAGTAGTTGATAATGACACTAAATTTTGTTTTTTACTAAACCAAGATACAAGTAAATGCCCAAAAAATGACATGTACCACTTGTACTTTTTCAATCAAATTTATATCCGGTAAAATCAGCATCACTATATGATAATAAATCAAATGTGCTATTTTTAGGATAAAATAAACCATAATCTGTAGTGTTATTGAGATATCTAAAAATTCTTTTCACAGCTTTAAGGTGTGATTCTTTAGGATTAGACTAAAATCTTGCACATAAACATACACTAACCATAATATCAGATCTACTTGTCGTAATGTAAAGAAGTAATCCAATCATACCTCGATATAGCTTTTGATCAACAATCTTACCATTTTTATCTTTATCAAGAGATGTAGTTGTACTTATTAGTGTTGGTTTGCTTGTTGTATTTTCCATTCCAAAGCGTTTGAGTAATTCTTTAGCATACTTCCCCTGGTTAATGAAAATTCCTTTCTTTAGTTGTTTGATTTGAAGTCCAAGGAAGAAATTAAGTTCACTCATGTGACTCATTTCAAATTCATCCTGCATAGTCTTAGCAAACTCTTGACAAAGATCATCGTTAGTAGAACCAAATATTATATCATCTACATATATTTGAATTAATAACATATATTTATTAATTTTCTTTATAAAAAGTGGAGAATCAACTTTTCCTATTTCAAAACCAGAAGTTAAAAGAAAATTTTTTAATCTATCATACCAAGCACGGAGTGCTTGTTTTTAAGGCTGAGCATGGTTCGGTCCAAACCGAAAAAACCGACCGAACCGACTCGAACCGACCCGGAAAATTTTTTATGAGTAGGGCGGTTCGGGTCGGTTTGAAAACTTTTCAACCCGAACCGACCGAATATAGTGTAATACTACCCATTCAGATCTCAAACCCTACCCGACCCGTCCCCAAAGAGTCAAAGACTCAAACCTTAAACTCATTTTCTGAATCATTATGGGTTGAAAACAACATCATTATATCAGTGTTTAATGCTTCATAATCTCCTACTTTGTTGATATCTTTTTCTTTAACACAGTTTGTTGTTTGATAAAATGTTTGATGAAGTTAGAACCGAACAAACCGAACCAAACCGCACCGAACCGACTTGCAACAGTTCGGTTCGGTTTTGAATTATAGGCGGTTCGGTTCGGTTGTTTAAATTTTGATAAAAACCGAACCGAACCACCCATTGCACACCCCTACTTGTTTTAGACCATACAAAGCCTTTTTAAGTTTGAAACATGGTTTGGAAAACTTTCATTTTCAAAACCTAGAGGTTGTTCTATAAAAACTTCTTCTTTAATCAAACAATTTAAAAATACACTTTTAACATCTATTTGATATAATTTAAAATTCATAAAACATGCAAACGCAAGTAAAATTTTTATAGATTCTAAATGAGCCACTGGTGCATAGGTTTCATCATAATCAATACATTATTCTTGATTATATTCTTGTGCTACCAATCTGGCTTTGTTTCTAACAACTTGTCCAGATTCATCTAATTTATTTTTAGAAATCTATTTGGTTTCAATAATAGACTTATCTTGTGGTCTAGGTACAAGATCCCAAACATTATTTCTTGTAAACGTATTTAATTCATCTTGCATAGAAATTATCCAAAAATCATCAAGTAAAGCTTATTTTATATTTTTAGATTCAATAATAGAAATAAAAACAGCATGTTAAAATGAGATCTAGTAGTGACTTTATCAGAAATATTACCAATAACCAAATCATGTGGATGATTTTTATTTCTACAAAATCATTTTGTAAATCATTTTATAAATTATCATCTTTTGAAACATCTAGCATTGGAGTATTATGAATAGAATCAATTAAATCATCATCATTATTTAAAACAGTAGTTATTTTTGCAAAATTCTCATCAAAAGAAACATGCATAGATTCTTCAATGACTAAGGTTCTTTTGTTATATATTCTATAAGCTTTGCTTTGATTAGAATATCCAAAAAATATTCCTTCATCATACTTAGAATCAAATTTGTCCAAGTTATCTTTTGTGTTTAAAATAAAACATTTACAACCAAAAACTTTAAAATAAAAAACTTTAGGAATTTTATCATGAAACAACTCATAAGGTGTTTTCTTTAAAATAGGTCTTAATAAAATTCTATTCTAAACATAACATGCTGTAGAGACATCTTCTGCCCAAAAATATTTTGGTAGGTTACTATCACACAATATGGTTCTTACACATTCTTATAAAGTTCTATTCTTCCTTTCTACAACTCCATTTTGTAGAGCCACTCGAGGAAAAGAAAAAGTATGAGAAATACCATTTTATCACAAAAATTTACAAAAAGTTCATTTTCAAATTCTCCTCCATGATCACTACGAATAGTAATAATAGAAAGAGACTTTTGTTTTTGAATTCTTTTACAAAACATAGAAAACTCATTAAAAGTATCATTTTTATCTTTAAGAAATATTACTCATGTAAATCTTGAAAAATCATCAACAAGTACGAATGCATATCTGCTTCCATTTAAAGATGCAACTCTAGAAGGACCCAAAAGATCAATATGAATTAATTCTAGTGGTTTACTTGTAGAAATTATATCTTTAGATTTAAAAGTTGTTTTTTGTATTTTTCCTTGTGGACATGCATCACAAAAGTTATCTTTATAAGAAAGCTTAGATAAACCTTTAACATAATCATTCTTAGAAATTTTAGAAATATGTTTAAAATTGACATGACCAAAATGTTTATGCCATAAAATAGAATCATTAGAAGATGTTGTTGGACCCTAGAGGGAGGGTGATTAGGATCAAGAGGCTATAATTATGCAATAAAAATAAGACAAGCAAAACACAGTAATCTAATGCAGTCAAAATATAGGAGATAGGGTTAGGAATCGTTATCCTGTGACGCGCGATATGTTAATGAGGTACGGTCCGCTGACCTATGTCCCCGCTCCCCACTCTCGAGGAGAAATCCACTACACAATCCGGTTTGGAAGCCGAAACTTCGTCTACACAGCGATCCCCTCATGATCTCACACTATACAGATTGATCTACACAAGATCACACTCCTACACAGTTTGATCTACACAAGATCACACTCTCAAGACAATAGAAATGGTGTAAGACTCTCTCTTTACAACGTCCCTATGGCAAAGAGAAAGAGAACACAGAAGCTGGGAAGTGATCACACAAAAACATCGAAGAAACAGGTTTGAAATTGAAACTCAGTGAAAAACAACGTCTCTGGTTTTTGCAAAAGCTGGGACACTTGAGGAAGAAGAAGAGGTAGAATTTAAATAGGAGAAACAGCTGTTTTAAACCCATACCCTTAATCCCCCAAAATCTGAAAGCAAACGTCGCTGAGATTTGTACTGAGCGGTGCTGACAGAGGTACAGAAATTACCGTTTGAATTATACGGCGGTCGACCGACTGAAAATTCGGTCGACCGCGATCCAGGTCTAAAACGAGAAAAACCAACAAAGACTTTATCGGTCGACCGGTGTGGTCGACTGATGGAAAAAATCGAGCTCTCGGTCGACCACACCGGTCGACCGACAAACTCTCTGCTGCCTACTGAACATATGAACACACGTGCGGTCGACCGGTGCGGTCAACCGCATTCTGATACATTCTAAAAAACTGTTTTGACATATTGAAATAATTTGTAAAATATTCATTTGACTTCTAAAAATTGTGAAACTTTGTAAAATGTTTTTAATACTAAAAACAAATTGTTTAGAAAAGGAATTTTGCAAATAGGTCCTCATACTTATAAGAAATAGTATTTTATGGAAAACGCTTAAAAACATAAGTATGAAAACGTGTGTGTGATATCCTAATAGCTTCAAGTGTAATTGATAACTCTTTGCCTACATTCTAGCACTAGAGAGAAAATAAAAACTAGCTAATATCCTCACATAGAATGCAATTCTTGAGTCTTGATATAGTTTGATATGGATGAAGCTTCTATATGACTTTGTTGTTCTTGAAATAACATTGCTTCATCACTGTGCCTCCTCCTCCTTTGGATATCATCGTTGACGCGCATATTCCATCCAATCCTCCATCAATGGCACTAACAAGCTTGATAAATGAGTTCACTACATTTGCACTCAAATAGCCATTAGTACCGATAATGGTGGTTGTAAAACATCATCAAAATATAAGGGCTAACAATCTCCCCCTTTTTGATGATGACAACCAACCATTATATAAGAGCAAAAATAAATATAGCTTATAGCTAGGTGCTCCCCTTATCTGTGAGCTCCCCTAAGTATATGCAACAAATGAGGAGATTTCTCTCCCCCTTTGTCACCATCAAAAATGGGGTAAAGAAAAGAAGTAAAATGCATGATAACAAGCAAGCAATGTAGAACTTTCACATAGTGCACAAGCCCAAGCCATTTCTTATGCGACAAAAATCATCCTCTCCAAGAGGCTTAGTAAATATATCCGCTAATTGAGATTTTGTGTCAACAAACACTAGGGATACATCTTGTCTCTCTACATGATCGCATAAGAAATGATGGCGCACATCAATATGCTTGGTTCTAGAATGCAAAACCGAATTCTTGGAAATATTTATAGCACTTAGTGTTATCACAAAAGATTTTTATGTTTTGAAAACTCAAATCATAATCAACTAAGCTTTGTTTCATCCATAAAACTTGAGCACAATATAAACCGGCGGTAATATATTCCGCTTCCGTAGTGCAACACAATTTTGCTTCTTGGAAGCCTAAGAAACAAGGGAATTTCCAAGGAATTGGTATGTTCCACTCGTACTCTTACGATCTACCTTACATCCGGCAAACTCGGCATCACAAAAACCATATAAATCAAAAGAAGTGCTTTATGGATAAAATAAACCAAGATTAAAAGTACCATTTACATACTTAATGATCCTTTTAACCGCAATTAGATGAGATGCTTTAGGAGATGCTTGAAAACGTGCACATGCACACACACTAAACATGATGTCGGGTCTACTAGCGGTAAGAAAAAGAAGACTACCTATCATACCTCGGTATAGTTTTTGGTCCACATCTTCACCACTCTCATCCGCATCAAGCTTAACACTAGTACTCATGGGAGTAGGCGCATACTTAGAGTTCTCCAAATTGAATTTCTTCACCAATTCCTTAGCATATTTGCTTTGAGAAATAAATATCCCATCCTTAGTTTGCTTGACTTGGAGCCCGCGAAAGAATGTAAGCTCTCCCATCATACTCATCTTAAAATGATCTTGCATAACCTTAGAAAATTCCTTACACAAAGATTCATTAGTAGCACCGAAAATGATATCATCAACATATATTTGAACTAAAATGAAATCATTTTTCCTTTTTCTCACAAAAAGAGTGTCATCAATTGTTCCTTTGGAAAAATCATTTTCAACAAGAAAACTAGAGAGGCGAGCATACCAAGCTCTAGGAGCTTGTTTCAACCCATATAAAGCTTTTTGAACCCGATAAACATGATTAGGAAAAACATGATCAATAAAGATGGGGGGTTGCTCAACATATACTTCCTCTTCTATAAAACCATTTAAAAAGGTACTTTTAACATCCATTTGAAATAATTTGAAAATTTTAAAGCTAGCAAATGCCAAAAACATCCTAATGGATTCCAACCTTGCAACCGGTGTAAAGGTTTCATCATAGTCTATGCCCTCCTCTTGATTGTATCCTTGGGCAACCAAACGAGCTTTATTTCTAGTAACAATGCCATGTTCATCAAGTTTGTTTCTAAAAACCCATTTAGTACCAATTACACTAGCATTGTTAGGTCTAGGAACTAATTTCCAAACATCATTTCTTGTAAAATTGTTTAGTTCTTTATGTATAGCCAAAACCCAAAATTCATCATTTAAAGCATCATTAATCTTTTTAGGTTCTAGTTGAGATAGGAATGTAACATTACCACACTCACTCAAGGCTTTTGAGCGAGTAACAACTCCTTTTGAAGGGCTCCCAATAATTTGTTCATTTGGATGGTTTGATGCGAATTTTCAAGCTTTGGGAAGTTCAACTTGTTCAAGAGCATTGGAGCTATCCACATCCTTTTGAGCTTCTATAGAGGGAGTATTATTGATTTGTAAAAAGTCCAATCCTCCCTCAACATCATCATCATCATCTTTTCTAGGTAAAACAACTTGAGAGCCAACATTAGTCTCATCAAAGGTAACGTTTATAGATTCTTTAACAACGAGACTCCGTTTATTGAAGACCCTATAAGCCTTACTTCAAGGTGCATAACCCAAGAAAATACCAACATCAATTTTGGAATCAAATTTGTCATGATGATCTTTTGTATTTAAAATAAAACATTTACAACCAAAGATACGAAAATAACCAATAAAAGGAGTTATTCGTAATAAAGTTTATAAGGAGTTTTCTTAAGCTTTGGTCTAATCAAAACACGATTTAAAACATGGCAAGCCGTATTGACGGCTTCCGCCCAAAAATATTTTGGCAAATCAAAAGAATTTAGCATAGTACGTGTCATCTCTTGTATGGTGCGATTTTTCCGTTCAACAACACCATTTTGTTGTGGTGTTCTAGGAGCGAAAAACATGTGAGTTATACCATGATGAGCACAAAATTCATAGAAGTAATCATTTTGGAATTCACCTCCATGATCACTTCTAATTTTCACAACTTTCAAATTTTTTTTCATTTTCAATTCTTTTAACATGATTAGAAAATTCTTCAAAACAGTCATTTTTATTTGCAAGAAATATTGTCCATGTAAAACGCAAAAAATCATCAATAATCACTAAAACATAGTGTTTCCCTCCAAGAGAGGTAACACGCATAGGACCAAACAAATCAAGATGAAGTAATTGCAAAGGTTTAGAAGTTGATACCTCATTGATGGATTTGAAAGAGGATTTAGTTTGTTTACCTTTGGCAAAATCCTCACATGTGCTATCTTTGATGAAGTACAAATTTGGTAACCCTTTTACAAGATTTCTCTTAGACAACTTTGATATCAAATCCATATTTGCATGCCCGAGTCTCTTATGCCAAATCCAAGGGTTTTCATCAATTGCCGCAAGGCACTTCACATCTTGATTCACTAGTTCATTCATCTCAAAAATGTACACATTAGATTTGCGATTAGCAATAAAAACGATTTTTTTATTCATACTAATGATGCATTTATCCGGTTTAAAGGAAATATCAAAACCTTTATCACTTAATTGGCTAATGTTAAGAAGATTATGATTCAAGCCATTTACCAAATAAACATCTTCTATAACGGGTGAGGGATTCTTACCAATAGAACCAACACCAATGATTTTACCTTTCTCACCACCACCGAAGGAGACGCTATCTCCTTCAATCCTTGATAGGGTTGCAAATAACTCTTTGTTGCCCGTCATGTGATGTGAGCAACCACTATCAAGGTACCACATCTCCTTACGTCGTTACCGTGATGTTCCCTACAAGAGATGAAAATGAAGATATAGTAGCTTTAGGTACCCAAGTCTTGGGTCCTTGGTGGTTAGTAGTCTTGGTACCTTTGGGTACCCATGTCAATTCATAAAATTCAAAGTTATCTTTAATTCTACAATGAGTAGAAATATGACCATGTTTCATGCAATATGTGCACACAAAATTTCTTTTGTATGTATGAGCACGAGAACCATGAAACATATTTCTACCATGGTGATGATGATTAGCATAAGCATGAGTGGGTCTAATCCTACCACTCTCAATTTTAAGTCTCTCAATCTTAGATCTTAATTGTTTGTTTTTAAAATCAAGATCTCTAAGCAATTCATCTTTTAATGCAAGAGAGGTTTGTAATTGTTCAAGCTTAATATCACAAGAAGCATGCAATTTTTTAAAAGAAGAAAATTCTTTTGACATTCTTTTAAATTCAAAGTTCAATTCTTCTAGAGCGATAGCTAGATCACATTGCATGTAAAATGATTCACTCTCGGTGTCGGATATTACCTCATGTTCAAGAGCCATGAAGCAAACGTTGGGATCATGAAGAGCAAGTTTAGCTCCATCTTCATTGCTATCCGAGTCGCTTGGTTCGGATTCCTCCCATCCGACATACATGGCCTTCTTCTTCTTGTATTTCATGTACTTCTCCTTGAGCCTTGGGCAATCCTTAGCGATGTGGCCCGGTTCATTGCATTCAAAATATTTTTCTACATGAGAAGGAAATTTGTTGTTAGATCGTGGGTTAAATTTCTTGTTCATTTTTATGAGTCTAGAAATTCTTCTAGAGAGATGATCCACTTCTCTAGAAAAATCAACTTCACTATCCGATGACGGAGAGGAGTAATCACTAGCTCCTTTGAGAGCTATGGTCTTCAATTTTGGTGATGGCTCCTCAACTTCTCGTGAGGACACTTCCTCCTTCTCCTTTCTCTTGAGCTTCTTCTCATGGACCTTGAGCTTTCCGATGAGGCCATCGAGAGGTAAGGTGGTAAGGTCATGAGCTTCTTCTATTGCCGTTGCCTTGGGTTCCCACATCAGAGTCAATGAACGAAGAATCTTGTAATTCGTCTCTTGAATAGTCAATTTCTTGTCAAGACCATGCAATTCATTGATGATGTTAGTGAAGCGAGAAAACATAGCATCAATTGATTCATTTGGAAGCATTTGAAATAACTCATATTCATGCATAAGTCCACTAATCTTGGATTCCTTAACTTGGGGGGTTCCTTCATGTGTGATACACAATTTCACCCATATTTCGTATGCGGTTGCACACGTAGAAACTCTATTGTATTTATTTGGGGAAAGACCACAAATTAAGGCGTTCATGGCCTTAGCATTGAGATTAGCTTGGTGCCTCTCTCCATCGGTCATAGTCCCAACTTTGGACTTTTCTACGTATTTCTTTTCTATGAGTTCTAGGATGTCAAGGTCAATACAACGAAGGTAAATTCTCATCCTAGCCTTCCAATACGCAAAGTTACTACCGGTGAAGAGTGGTGGTCTAGTGGTGGATTGTCCCTCTAGCATATACACATTCATTGAAGCCTCAATAAGATCTTTTCTCTAAGGTGATTAAACCAAAAACTAATATAGAGACCAAGCCCTGATACCAATTGTTGGACCTTAGAGGGGGGGTGATTAGGGTCAAGAGGCTATAATTATGCAATAAAAATAAGACAAGCAAAACACAGTAATCTAATGCAGTCAAAATATAGGAGATAGGGTTAGGAATCGTTATCCTGTGACGCGCGATATGTTAATGAGGTACGGTCCGCTGACCTACGTTCCCGCTCCCTACTCTCGAGGAGAAATCCACTACACAACTCGGTTTGGAAGCCAGAACTTTATCTACACAGCGATCCCCTCACGATCTCACACTACACAGATTGATCTACACAAGATCACACTCCCACACAGTTTGATCTACACAAGATCACACTCTCAAGACAGTAGAAATGGTGTAAGACTCTCTCTTTACAACGTCCCTATGACAAAGAGAAAGAGAACACAGAAGCTGGGAAGTGATCACACAAAAACACAGAAGAAACAGGTTTGAAATTGAAACTCAGTGAAAAACAACGTCCCTGGTTTTTGCAAAAGCTGGGACACTTGAGGAAGAGGAAGAGGTAGAGTTTAAATAGGAGAAATAGCTGTTTTAAACCCATACCCTTAATCCCCCAAAATCTAGAAGCAAACGTCAGTGAGATTTGTACTGAGCGGCGCTGACAGAGGTACAGAAATTACCGTTTGAATTATACGACGGTCGACCGACTAAAAATTCGGTCGACCGTGATCCAGGTCAAAAACGAGAAAAACCAACAGAGACTTTATCGGTCGACCGCATTCTGATACGTTCTAAAAAACTATTTTTGACATATTAAAACAATTTGTAAAATATTCATTTGACTTCTGAAAATTGTGAAACTTTGTAAAATGTTTTTAATACTAAAAACAAATTGTTTAGAAAAGGAATTTTGCAAATAAGTCCTCATACTTGTAAGAAATAGTATTTTATGGAAAACGCTTAAAAACATAAGTATGAAAACATGTGTGTGATATCCCAATAGCTTCAAGTGTAATTGATAACTCTTTGCCTACATTCTAGCACTAGAGAGAAAATAAAAACTAGCTAATATCCTCACATAGAATGCAATTCTTGAGTCTTGATATAGCTTGATATGGATGAAGCTTCTATATGACTTTGTTGTTCTTGAAATAACATTGCTTCATCACTATGCCTCCTCCTCCTTTGGATATCATCGTTGACGCGCATATTCCATCCAATCCTCCATCAATAGCACTAACAAGCTTGATAAATGAGTTCACTACATTTGCACTCAAATAGCCATTAGTACCGATAATGGTGGTTGTAAAACATCATTAAAGCATAAGGGCTAACAGATGCAAGAAGACAATGTTCATTAGAAATGTTATTCATAGATAAAACATATATATTATTTTTTCTATGACCTTTAAATAATATAGTTATCATATTAATATCATAAATTAAGCAAGATTCTTTTTCAAAAATAATTTTAAAACCTTTATCACAAAGTTAACTTATACTAAGCATATTATGTTTAAGACCATCAACTAATAAAACTTTATCAATAATAGATTTATTTGGATTACCAACAATTCCAATACTGATGATCTTCCCTTTGTTGTTACCTCCAAAAGTGACGGTACCACCATTCTTATTTTGATAAGATGACAACAATTGAATATTACCGGTCATATGTTTAGAGCAACCGCTATCTAAAATCCACCTATTTTTTTAGGTATCTGAAATGATAAACATTTATAATTTTGGTACCTATGCTATGTTGGGTCCATAAAATTAGTCTTTAGGAAACCAAACCCATGAAGAGTTTGATTTGCCTAAAAATTTATTTGATAAACAAACATCTTTAATAAAATTAGAAATATAACATTTTTTCTTTAAAGGAGATAATTCCATAGGAATCCACATAGATAAATACTTTGATTTCTTTTCATATAAAGAATTATTTTTAACATTATGTTCATGTAACTTACAAATTGGTTTTACAAAAATAGTTTTCTTAGAAATATTATTATTAACATGAAAACCCAAACCTTTTGTCTTTTGAGATTTTTTTTTTTGAAATGAAAGTAAACTCTTAAGATTTTATTTACCTTTATTGAATTTACTAACATTCAAACATATATCATTATATTTTAATTTAATAAAAGAAATAACTTTATCTAAAACATTAATACGAATTTTTAAATCATTGCATTCTGATTTTAGATAAACATTCTCATTTGACAAAACATGATTTTCTTTAAGTAATGATTCATTTTCCTCTTTTAAATCAATTATTTGAGAATTAAAAGAAGTGGAAGAATTAAAGTCAGAAACTTCTTCATGTAATCTTTTATTTGCACCTTTAAGAAAATTATGTGAAGCCTGTAATCTCAAAAAAGTTTCATATAATTCATTAAAAGCATCTAAAAGTTCTTTATTATCACTTACTTTATCTTGTACCATAAAACACATATGTGTACTTTCCTTTTCTTCAATTTCTTCATCAGAAGATGAATCATCACTGTTATCCCATGTAGCCGCCAAAGTTTTTTTTCTTGTTGCATTAAATATTGTTGAAGTTATTAAAGTAATTTGACTTTTGCTTATTTTCAACAATGTACAATCTTTCTTCATATGTCCTGGTTTGTTACACTTGAAACAAAGTAAGTTATTTGAATTTAAATTCTTTGATTTAAACTTACCTCGTTTTATGAATTTTCTAAATTTACGTGCAAACATGCTTATTTCTTCATCATCATCTGAATCTTCTTTACCCGAAGTAGTGTTGAATGCAAGCATTTTCTTGTTCTTTGTTTCATCCTCATTCTTTCTATCTTCAATTTGGACTTCATAAGCCATGAGATTTCCAATGAGATTTTCTACCGTAAGAGTTGACAAGTCATTTGCTTCTTCTATTACGATAACTTTCTTTTCCCATTATGGAGTAAGAGAACGAAGAATCTTTCGCACCATTTCCACTTGAGTGAATTCTTTTCCAAGACCGATGAGAGAATTTGTGATATCGGTGAATCTTGTAAACATCTCTCCAATGGTCTCGTTTTCCTTCATTCTAAATAATTAGAATCTGTGTACAAGAACAGAAATTTTAGATTCTTTATCCTTACTTATACCTTCATGACTTACCTCGAGTGTGTGCCAAATATCATATGCGGATGTGGCCGTTAACATCCTGTTGAACTCATTCTTGTCAAGAGCACAAAACAAGGCATTCATTGCTTTAGAATCTAAATTTGCATTGTTCCTTTGAGATGTAGTCCATTACATGAAAGGAGTAGTTGGCTTCTCATATTTTGTTTCCACAACGTTCCAAAGTTCATAGCCAATTGATTGGAGATAAATCCTCATCCAACACTTCCAATAGTTATAGTTTAGTCCATCGAACATTGGTGGACGATTTGTAGAGTGTCCTTCCTTGAATTTTGAGTTTGAGTCAGAATTAAATGCCATTTCTTCAACCTTGCTCTGATATCAAATGTAGGATATGATCCAATCACACTAAAACACTAGGGGGTGAATAGTGTTCTATTAAAAACTAATACAAAGAAGATTATAATTTGCAAAGAAATAGCACAATCACAGAAAATAACAATCACAATCACAGAATTTTATATTGGTTCTACCTTCCAGGTGTACATCCAGTCCCCAAGCAAATCCTACTTGAGTGTTCCACTATGAATTTGAAAAACATTACAAAATTAAAACATTAAACCTGACCAATTTGCAAGTCCCTACAAATTTGTAAGACCCCGTTGATTTTGACAACTTATAAGTGTGAATATGAGTGAATAAAGATGTTTAATATATATTATAAATATCTTTGTTGCATGGTCATGCATGGAAAATGATATTTGAGCTTATGAGGATGTGTATATGCCTCAGGTATGAGGATGAGTTGCAAGTTTGCAAATCGTGTGCAAAAGAAATCGAAGTATGCAGATTTTTGTTCATGAGTCGACTCATAACATGTCATGAGTCGACTGATCAGGTTGAGTCGACTCACGCCTGTCATAAGTCGACTCATGATATCGAGTCCTGTTCCCTTTTTCTTTCTGCTGAGTCGATTCATAAGCTATGAGTCGACCCATGAGTCATGAGTCGACTCATGACATTTCATGAGTCGACTCATAGTCGGATTTTTAGGTGTCTTCGGGTCGGGTTTGCTGGGTTTCGGGTCGGGTTTTCATTGACTTATATATACTTCCCTCACCCGAAAACTCTCATTTCTCATCTGAACTCCCAAGAAACCCTAGCCCCTCTTCCTCTCTCTCAAACCCTAGGTATTCTTGGTGATCTTGGGGGCGTTTCAAGGGGGATTTCAGCATTTCTTTTGGATTTCAGCAAAGAGGATAGTCTTCCACCACATCTAAGGCGAGTAACATCTCGCCAAACCCCTCTCCCATGTTTTTATTAGTGTATCATGGTTTTTCATGAGTTTTATTGAGCCTAAGATTTGCTTTCAAGTATAAATCAATGTTCTTGTTAGGGTGAATACTAGAAATCATGTGCTTAAGATTTTAAATCCCCACCAACAAGTTTTTAATAAAAACCCAGATCTGGAATTTTGTTTAAAGAATAAAAAACATGAGTTTTTATATTAATTTGATGTTGCCCTTCATGTTTAGAGATTTAAATGTTAGGATTAACATACAAGTATTTGTTTCATGTGCTATATATGTTTTCTCTCTGTGTAATAGTCTAAAACTGAAGGCTAGACATATGTATATCGGTAAAATCAAGATGTGGAACGAGTAGAACAAGTTCGGTTCATAAAAATGCAGGTTTCAGCTCGTGAGTCGACTCACGACTCATGTCGAGTCGACTCATCATGTCGAGTCGACTCATGACTAATCATGAGTCGACTCACAAAGTCGTTTCCTGTTGTCTTTTATCTTCTGCTGAGTCGACTCGTCAGTATACGAGTCGACCCATGAGGCATGAGTCGACTCATAAGAGTGCATGAGTCGACTCATCCAAGATTTTCCTGTTTTCTTTGCGTTTTTGTTTAATCACATGCTGTATACACACATATAGATTGAACTCATATGTTATACATGTAAGATGACTTTTCCTGATACAAAGTTTAGAATTGTACAGCAAGGCGTATAAGAGTTGAATGGACACTCTATTACTAGTGGTAACTTCATAGTTCACGTAAAGTCCTCGTGTTGGACTATAAGCGACTAAAGTCCTCGTGTTGGACTATAAGCGACTAAAGTCCTCGTGTTGGACTATAAGCGACTAAAGACCCCGAGTTGGGCACTTTTTGCTAAACCTTGAGCATAATATACGTTTGGGTATTTGAGTATTACATTTTTATGTAGTTGGACATGATAGTGACATGAGCTGTGCATAACACTTATTTCGACTACGAGATTTTGACATAGATATGTTTATTGTTAGAAATGGGATTGTTATCTTTTCTTTATTGTTCATGTATTAGACTCCGGGTTTGGAACTTAGGGATTTTCAATTTGAGATACAAGGTATATACATGAGGGTTTCCTTGTTTGGATTATTTCGCTCGACGTACCTAGGCTCGTGTTGAGATTTCCTAAGTTCTTAAACCCATTTCTATTAGGACAATTGTTTATATATATTTATGTATGCTGTGATAACTGTATTTTCTTATACAACGAGCCCTATCCCTTGGGGTTGGTTGTGATGTTGTTCGCTAGCGCTTTGACGCTCGTTGTCCCTCCCCCTTTCAGGTCACGAGCCAGGAGCACGGAGAGTCGCAGGTGGTTAGCGGACTACTTTAGTGTCCAGCTTTTTATATTATCTATGTATTATTTTCTTTGAACTCCACTGTAGTGATGTCAGACATTTGAGAGTTAATTCTAGAAGTTGTAAAGGCTGTGTTGCCTTATTTCCTTTACTCAGACTTACTGTATTTGAGACTTGTAAGAACTCCAGATTATTTCATTCTTCAGTTTATTCCGTTGATGAGATGTATTATGTTCTATCATTTCATCCAGTATTGTTGATTTACTTTTTACTTGCTTTGTACTTACACCTGTTGTTGATTCCACTAGAGAGATAGTGATTATGATGGTGAAACGTGTTATCGTACAGTGTGGTGCATGGCAGGTTTGATATCCATGGTTTCACCTCGGACTGCAGCCGTGTGTGAACCCAGGGGCGTCACAAAATTGCATCCAATATCTTCACCAATAGATTACACCTCTCACACCTGAGAGAACACTTATCATGATACAACTTGATTCCTATAAGCCTTGATAGTATTGTGATGTGTAGCAGTGGCTAGGAATTGAATCTCTAAAATGATTATATATTGAATGAGGATCAAAGGCAAAATTAGAAAATGATTTTTCTCAACACTTAGTGAAATTCTGGAAACTTTTCTTTTGAAATATGCACAAAACTTGAATCTTATGTATAGGAATTCGTCACTCAAAATTCTAAATATATAACCTATTTATAGCCTTGAAAAGACAGGTTTTCAAACCTTCAAAACGTACACAAAACGGCTATAAACTATTTTTAATTTGAATTCAAATATGTCAGAAAACTGTCTTACTAGTCGACTATAATGATCATTAGTCGACTACCCTGTAAAACAAAATGTCTGGAATTTAAAAATCAAAGCTGAGTAGTCAATTGTAATTTGTTAAAGTCGACTACTCTGTAAAACAGAAGTTCTGGAAATTAAAATTCAAAGCTCAGTAGTCGACTATAATCAGTTGTAGTCGACTACTCTGTAAAACAAAAGTTCGGTAAATCAAAATTCAAAGCTGAGTAGTCGACTATAATGTTGATTATCATATCTCCATGATATTATTTTGATGATAACAATTTATACAATGTGTGTTATACAAATGCACTAACTTTTATATGTAGCTTTTAATATCAAAATATGAACAAGTGCAAGTTGAGATTCAAGGCATTATGAAGTGAAGAAGATGAAGAACATATGAGATAATGTATTTTACATTTTCTTTACTTAGAATTATTGTACAAGCCTTGATCACTTACACACACACACACATAAATATTAGAACATACTAACACAGGCTTAGTGTGTTGGTTAACTATAGAAATCCCATACGTTAACCATTAGAGTTATAGTTAATAATGGAGTGTCAAAACATTTAATTCATATCATTTTCTAACTCTTAGTAGTCGACTAATTAGAATAGTAGTCGACTACTCATGTATATGTCTTAAATATATGTTTCTGTCAATTTACAGTATAGTCGACTAATATGGATAATAGTCGACTACTCAAGTTTATGACAGAAACATAAGTTTCTGTTATTTTACAGTATAGTCGACTAATTGACATTATAGTTGACTATTGAAGGCAAAATTCATTTTCTAAGTTTTTGTCAAATTACAGTATAGTCGACTAATGAACTTTATAGTCGACTACTGAGAAATTTTCTAAATTCACAGAGTCCGTTTAAACTCAGTGTAGTCGACTAATCTGTCTTATAGTCGACTACAGATACAGTTTTTTCAGAATTTAAAGTTTGAATATATGACTGTTTACAGCCGTTTTTAAATGTTTTTAAAGTTCAAAAAAATTGTCTTTTCAAGGGCTATAAATAGGTTATTTGTTAAGAAAAATGCAGAAACATATATACCCATAATCTTTGATCTTTGTGTATTTTTTCAAGTAAAAAATATTCAGATTTTGAGAAAAAGAAAAGTTTCTAAAATTGCCTTTGAACATCATTCAAATACTTATTGTTTAGGCAATTTACAGAAGTTAGAATCATTCCTAAGCCAGTACTACACTACACTACAAATCAAGGCTTATACAAATTGAAATTGTTGCTTCAAATGTTATCTCAAGTTGTGAGAGTTGTTAATCTCTTGGTTTAGAGATTGGTGTGCAAATTGGCAAGGTGTTTGGTGTTGTAATTTGTAGGGACTTGCAAATTGGTCAGGTTTGTTTTTTGATTTTGTAAGTTTATTCAAAATCATAGTGAAAACTCTCAAACGGGATTTGCTTGGGGACTAGATGTATACCGGATTGGTGGAACCAGTATAAATCTTTGTGTTTGTAAATTTCTGAGATTGTCATTTTTCTTTGTAATTTATAATCTACTTTGCATAAATTTTAAAAGAATACTATTCACCCCCCTCCCCCTCTAGTGTTCTAGTGTATCTATTTCAGATTCTACATTTGGTATCAGAGCTAGGTTAAAGATGGCATCGACAAATACATTACAATTCAAAGAAGGTCACTCTACAAATCGTCCACCAATGTTCGATGGTTTAAACTATAACTATTGGAAGTGCCGAATGAAGATTTACCTTCAATCAATTGGCTACGAACTTTGGAACGTTGTGAAAATGAAATATGAGAAGCCAACAACTCCATTTTCAGAATGGACTACTTCACAAAGAAATAATACAAATTTGGATTCAAAAGCAATGAATGCATTATTTTGTGCACTTGACAAGAATGAGTTCAATAGGGTGTCAACGGCCACATCTGCATACAACATTTGGCATGCACTTGAGGTAACTCATGAAGATACAAATAAAGTTAAAGAATCTAAAATTTATGTTCTTATGCACAGATTTGAATTTTTCAAGATGAAGGAAAACGAGACTATTGGAGAAATGTTCACAAGATTCACCGACATCATAAATTCTCCCATTGGTCTTGGAAAAACATATACACAAGTGGAGATGATAAGAAAAATACTTCGATCACTTACTCCACATTAGGAAAAGAAAGTTACCGCAAACGAAGAAGCAAATGATTTGTCAACTCTTACGATTGAAAATCTTATTAGAAATCTTATGGCATATGAAGTTCAAATTGAAGATAGAAAGAATGATGAAGAAACAAAGAACAAGAAAGTTCTTGCATTCAATACTATTTTCGATAAAGAAGATTCAGATGATGATGATGAAGAAATGGGCATGTTTGCACGAAAATTTTGAAAATTTATAAAACGAGGTAATTTTAAATCTAAGAGTTCAATTTCAAATAACCCTCTTTGTTTTAAGTGTAATAAACCAGGTCATATGAAGAAAGATTGTCCAATGTTGAAGAATAAGCAAAAATCAAGTTATTTCAATAATATTCAAAATAACAATAAAAGAAAAGCAATGGCAGTCACTTGGGATGATAGTGATGAATCATCTTCAGATGAAGAAATTGAAGAAAAGGAAAGTGCTCACATGTGTTTTATGGTACAAGATGAAGTAAGTGACAATGAAGAACTTTTAGATGCTTTCAATGAATTATATGAAACATTTATGAGATTAAAGACTTCACATAATTTTCTTAAAGGTGAAAATAAAAGATTACTTGAAGAAATTTCTGATTCCTCTACTAATTCTAATTCTCAAGTAATTGAATTGAAAGAAGAAAATTATTCTTTGCTTAAAGAAAACGAAAGTTTATCTAAAGAAAATATTTATTTAAAATTAGAATGTAATGAGTTAAAAATTCGTATTACTAGTTTAGATAAAGATATTTCTTCTTTTAAATCAAAATATGAGGATATATGTTTGAATGTAAGCAAATTCAATAAAGGTAAAGAAAATCTTAATAATATACTTTCTTTTTAAAAAGAATCACAAAAGACAAAAGGATTAGGTTTTCAATTTAATAAAAATAAATCAAAGGAAACAATTTTTGTAAAACCTTCTTGTGATTTGTATGAATATAAAAATGAAAATTTGTGTAAAAAGAAATCAAAATTCTTTTCTATTTGGGTTCTAAAAGAATTATCTTCTTTACATAAGAATTTTTATATTTCTGATTTTATTAAAAATATTTGTTTATCAACTAACTATTTAGGCAAATCAAACTCTTCATGGGTTTGGTTTCCTAAAGGCTAATTTAAAGGACCTAACATAGTATGGGTACCAAAACAGTAAATGTTCATTATTTCAAGTACTCAAGAAAGATAGGTGGATTTTGGATAGTGGTTGCTTCAAACATATGACTGGAAACATACAATTGTTATCATCTTTTCGAAATAAGGATGGTGGTACTGTTACTTTTGGAGATAACAACAAAGGAAAAGTCATCGGTATTGGATCTATCGGTAATCCAAAAAAACCTATTATTGATAATGTTCTATTAGTTAATGGTCTTAAACATAATTTACTTAGTATTAGTCAACTTTGTGATAAAGGTTTTAAAATTGTTTTTGAAAGAGAATCTTGCTTAATTTATGATATTGATTTAATTACTATTATTTTTAAAGGACATAGAAAGAATAACATATATGTTTTATCTATAAAAAATATTTCAAATGAACATTGTCTTATTGCATCATCTAATGATTCTATTTTATGGCATAAACGTTTTGGACATGTTAACTTTAAACACATTTCTATGATTTCTAAAAATAATTCAGTAAATGGTTTACCTAAGATGTCTTTTAAAAACAATTTTTGTGATGCTTGTCAACAAGGAAAAATGCACAAATCTTCTTTTAAATCAAAAAATGTAATATCTACAAGCAGACCATTAGAATTAATTCACATAGATTTTTTTAGTCCTTCTAGAGTAGCATCTTTAAATGGAAGTAGATATGCATTTGTTCTTGTTGATGATTATTCTAGATTCACATGGATAATTTTTCTTAAACATAAAAATGATGCTTTTAATGAGTTTTCTATATTTTGCAAAAGAATTCAAAATCAAAAATCTACTTCTATTATCTCTATACGTAGTGATCATGGAGGTAAATTTGAAAATGAATTATTTGCAAATTTTTGTGATAAACATGGTATATCACATACTTTTTCTTTTCCTCGTGCTGCTCCACAAAATGGAGTTGTAGAAAGAAAAAATAGAACTTTACAAGAATGTGCTAGAACCATGTTGTGTGATAGTAATTTACCAAAATATTTTTGGGCAGAAGCTGTATCAACAGCATGTTATGTATTAAACAGAGTTTTATTAAGACCTATTTTAAAGAAAACCTCGTATGAATTATTTTATAACAAAATTCCTAAAGTATCTTACTTTAAAGTTTTTGGTTGTAAATTTTTTATTTTAAACACAAAGGATAACTTAGATAAATTTGATTCTAAATCTGATGAAGGAATTTTTGTTAGATATTCTAATCATAGTAAAGCATATAGAATATATAACAAAATAACACTAGTTATTGAATAATCTTTACATGTTTCATTTGATAAAAAAATTTCTAAACCATCTATTATTTTAAATAATGATGATGATATAATTGATACTATTCATGATACTCCAATGTTAGATATTACAAAAGATGATAATTTACAAAATGATTTACCTAAAGATTTTGTAGAAGTTAAAAACCATCCATATGATTTAGTCATTGGAAATATTTCTTATAAAGTAACTACTAGATCTCATTTTAATTTGATTGCTCATACTGCTTTTATTTTAACTATTAAACCTAAAAATATAAAAGAAGCCTTACTTGATGATTTTTGGATAATTGCAATGCAAGATGAACTAAATCAATTTACTAGAAACAGTGTTTGGGATCTTATATCAAGACCTCAAAATAAATCTATTATTGGAACAAAATGGATTTTTAGAAACAAATTAGATGAATCTGGTCAAGTTGTTAGAAACAAAGCTAGATTAATTGCTCAAGATTATAATCAAGAAGAATGAATTGAGTATGATGAAACTTATGCACTTGTTGCTCGTTTAGAATCAATTAGAATTTTACTTGCATTGGATGCTTTATGAATTTTAAATTATTTCACATGGATGTTAAAAGTGCATTTCTAAATGGCTTTATAAAAGAAGAAGTTTTTGTAGAACAACCTCCAGGTTTTGAACATGAAAATTTTCCAAATCATGTTTTTAAACTTAAGAAAGCTTTATATGGTCTTAAACAAGCACCTCGTGCATGGTATGATAGATTAAAGAAGTTTCTTTTAACTTCAGGTTTTGAAATTGAAAAAGTTGATTCAACATTATTTATTAAGAAAATAAATAAAGATATTTTACTAATCCAAATATATGTAGATGATATTATTTTTGGTTCTACTAACAATAATCTTTATCAAGAATTTGCTAAGACTATGCATGATGAATTTGAAATGAGTCACATGGGTGAACTGAATTTCTTTATTGGACTTCAAATTAAACAATTGAAAGAAGGAATATTCATCAATCAAAGCAAGTATGCAAAAGATTTACTCAAACGCTTTGGAATAGAAAATACAACAAGCAAACCAACACCAATGAGTACTACTACATCACTTGACAAAGATGAAAATAGTACGAATGTTGATCAAAAGCTTTATCGAGGTATGATTGGATCACTTCTTTACATTACTGCAAGTAGAACTGATATTATGTTTATGTGACGCCCCTGGGTTCACACAAGGCTGCAGTCCGAGGTGAAACCAAGAATGTCAAACCTGCCATGCACCACACCGTGCAATAACATGTTTCACCATCACAATTATTATCTCTCTAGTGGAATCAACAACAGGTGTGGGTACAAAGCAAGTAAAAGGTGAATCGACAAATACTGAATAAAATGATAGAACATAACATGTCTCATCAACGAAATAAACTGAAGTACATAGTCAAAGCCTGAACTGAATAAACTGGAGTTTCCTTAACAAATCTCAAAATACAATAAGTCTGAGCAAAGGAAATAAGGCACACACAGCCTTTACAACTTCTAGAATAAATTCTCAAATGTCTAACATCACTACAGTGGAGCCCAAGGAAAAATAATACACAGCTAAAATATAAAGCTGGACACTAAAGTGATCCGCTATCAACCTGCGATACTCCGTGCTCCTGGCTCGTGACCTGAAAGGGGGAGGGACAACGAGCGTCAAAGCGCTAGCGAGTAACATCACAACCAAACCCCAAGGGAAAAGGGCTCGTTGTATATGAAAATATAATTAATGTATAACAGTATAAAATCATTATTCTAATAGCAAATGGGTTTTTGGTACTTAGGAAATTACAACACGAGCATAGGTACGTCGAGCGAAATAATCCAAACAAGGAAACCCTCATGTATATACCTTGTATCTCAAATTGTAAATCCCTAAGTACTAAACCCGAGATCTAATACAATAAACAATGAAGGAAACGAATACAAACCCATTTCTACTGATAAGTGAAATCATGACGAGGCTACCACTAGTGTCATGTCAAAAACACCTGAATGATATGTCCGAAAACGATTAAGTGTCCAGAACATAGACTGAATATAGCCGTTGTCCAACGTGTGGACCGGATGTGACCGTTGTCCGACACTTGGACCGAATGTGACCGTTGTCAAACGCTTGGACCGGATGTGACCGTTGTCCAACGCTTGGACCGGGGTGAAAATGCATATCCAACACGAGAATTAAATAACAATACATGTCCAACACGAGGACTAAGCAGAGTGAACGTCCAACATAAGGACTTAATACCAACGCATGTCCCACTCGAGGACTGTGAAATTGTGTAACGGCCGCTGTGATATATATATATAATAGTCTGCTTATATAAATCCGTACTCATATCAGTGTGCAAGTCCCCACTTTATACCCTCAGGTCATCTATCATACATGGATATATGGTGGGACTATTTACCATGGTCAGATAAACCAAACAAAACTCCGAATAGGAGTAAAAACAGTCCAATACAGCAAACCTGGAAATCTGCAACAGAGTGTCGTCGGTCGACCGATACGGTCGACCGATACGGTCGACCGAACACTGATACAACCCTTGACGGTCGCCCGCCATACTCATCGGTCGACCGAAATATCATCGCGGTCGACCGAAATATCATCGCGGTCGACCGATATGGTGTCGCGGTCGACCGATATGGTGTCGCGGTCGACCGAAATACCAACTCGAGCTCTGCGGTCGACCGTGTCGGTCGACCACCGAGCGGACAGAACCCAGACTTGGGTTTTCTGTCAGCTGAACCTGGAAATCAAAAATTTTGGCATTCTACGATAACATTTGCTCAAATGATTTAAGCATCATACTGAAGAATAGCAACCCAAATCAAAGTTTAAATCTACCTTTTTAATATTCGGAAATTATGATAAACAACCCAAAACGTCTTAATGGCAGTAAAACTAGATTAAACTCTTATTTAAGAAATCCCAGATCTAGATCTTCGTTAGACAAAACGTTGGTGGATTTTTATGAACTGAAAACTTGATTCTTGCAATCCCTATTGTAAAGAACTCATTTTATACGAAAATACTTCTTGGCTCATCAAAAATCTCATGAAAAATCCCAATAAAACAGTAAAGAAAAGGGGTGGGGGAAAAGGGCGAGATGATACTCGCCTTGGATGCTGGGGAGAACCCTAAATCCCGCTGAAGAAGAAAGATCCCAAGAGCTGCTCCCAGATTCCCAAAATCCAGCGCCAAAAACCCAGCTAGGGTTTCAGGAAGAAGAAGAAGAAGAAGAAAGAGGAGGAGGCTAGGGTTACGTATTGGGGGTTCAGCCTTGTCTCCTGTGGGTTGAGTTGGTTTAAATACCAACTCCCCAACCCGACCCGAAACCCGTAAACCCAAAACTAACACCCGAAACCCAAAACCTGAAATAAAACTCTCTGATCGCTGATCGGTCGACCGCGCCGG
>BQKN01044898.1:0-17644 GCA_022839385.1 Asparagus kiusianus
ATATATATATATATATATAGCAATCATTGATAAATGGATTACTAATTCACCTATTGGTCCAGAAACCAGAGAAGCGTATGACGTTTTCATGGCAGCGAAACAATATCAAGGGAGTGTCTTCAGTCAAGAAGAAGAATCTGACTCTTCAAATGATATATCAATCGATAGCGACTTGGTCGACAAGATAACACATACATTGGATAACATGTGACATTCCATTTAACTTATGGTAAATTCTGCCTATGATTAATCTCAATGACTTAAACACCAAGTTGATCAACTCTCTTTTTTTTCTAGTTTAAAATAATTAAATTTTTATGCAAATTTTATTCACAGCTAAAAGAAGCAAATTGTAGATGAAATAACAGCCTATATGACTACGCGCAGTCTACAGGTTTGGATTCTCTTCTCGGGTGCTTAAGCTTGAAGCCACTTTTATCAAAAGGCTACTCTACAACCTACCTCTTGTAGGTTTGGAAAAAATTGCACAAGTGGGGCCCACATTTGTAAAAGTTACTAAAGGCATCTTATAATAGTATCTCAAGGCCTCTATAAATAGGGTATAAGTTCATGAAAGAAGGGACGCTTTTTGGAGAGTGAAGTGAGATCCTCTATTGAGAATTCCCTCATTTTTAAGTTTTTAGTTTTAAGTTTAAGTTTAAGTGAGATTTGCTTTCAAGTTTTCTTTTGCGTGTTTGTAAGATAAGTGTGCAGTAGTACTACTACTCAGGTTCATCACCGAGCTTCTGGTTTGTAAGTTTTAAGTTTATTTTACGTCAAGTATATAAGTGTCTTTTGTTAATACTACTTAGTTTGCTTCCGCTGTTATTGTTCATTACTGTTCACACTATTACTATTCATTACTATTTTTTCTTTTCCTTTTGATATACATGTGAACGAAGAAGAAGATATAGTTATAAACAAGTTTCGCCAATGCTAATGTTGATGCAGATAATTCGAAGTCCATCAGTCATATAGTAGGAATAATTTTCAAATAAATACTCAAGTTTCTTGTAGAACCAAATGGTACTTTGAAAGCGATCCAAGCCTGTATCATAGCGCTCCTCATCAAACTATGAACTCTAACTGTGAAGTCTAGAGATTGTAGTAATTTTCCAAATTTGTAAGCTCGGAAAATAGTCAAGACCTCTTCGTTCATGTAGGGTAACTGTGATGTTAAATCGAAGATGTGCCAAACTTATTGGGGACAAGAAGATGGTAGTCTTGATAATGGCTGACAGACCCTTAAACCTCATCGAATTGTAGAAGAATGGAGGTTCCCTTGAAATTCTTAACTCAAAGACAAGTCCTGCATCTATATGTGGGATGTAAAGATTAATACCACGAATAGCTATCGCGAATCTGGGAGAGCCACCTATTATATGAATTGTGTGTTCTTTGTGACTTTTTAAAAGGGAGACAATATTGTCGTCTTCAACTTTTTCCTTAATAACGTTTTGAATATCTTGAGGCAAAATGTTTAGTTTAGATCATAGTTGCTCTCTATTACATTGTTCCATGCAAATATTTTGCTGAATGTATTTCGGTATTCCAAGGATTTGAAATATCTCATGAGATGTTAATGTAATTTTATTGGAATAAGGATAGAGATAATTAATCTCATATGAAAGATCTATAAATTTTTCTTTCAGCTGATGGTTCTGTTTAAGAAATTGTTCATCTTTTTCTTTTAAAAGATTGACTAGATGAGTCATATAAACTCTGATTTGCCTTTTTCTTGAGTGCAGATGTTGTTCCACAGATTATTAACGAGCACATAATCAGGATATTGTAATCCTGGATCATAAAAGTATTTTATCCTTTTTAAAGGAGATGCTGGAGTTAAGCAAAGAGATTTTCCTTTAGCTTGCAAAATTAAAACTTGATGAGTCATCCTTTTCCTGCAAAATATTCAAAAATGTATATTTTAGGTTAATATTTCATTAAAATAATGAAAGAATATTTCTAGTTGTTTCCAATGTTCTTCAAAATTACTTGAAAAGAGAATTATCACAGTGGGTAGTAGGATGACAAATTCTCTACATTCATGGAGATATTGTTCCAAGAACTTTAGATATTATTATTGAAAGTAAGTAAAACCTGGTGGCCTTCGCCACCAAGTATAGAAAAAGAAAGGAAGAATGAGAACAGTTTTCCATCGATTTTCTTCTAAGATTTGCATTTGCCAAAAACCCATTTTGATGTAAAACTTTGAGAATATTCTTCCATGTATAATATTTTCAATTTGATATTCTGGTACTTGATAATTAACCCAAACCAAATTATTTGAGCTCTTATAATCAATAATTTGACTAGCAACTCCATGTTCAGAGTAATTGTCAGAGTCCAAACAACATATGTTATAATCAATTTTTATTAAATTGTATTTGATAAGTTCTTCAATTTCTTCTTTGTAGAAGGTCAGCAAAGCTTCATTCATTCGTACTGGTATATAAAAATATCTATTATCAAAAGGGATACAAGAGAACTCTTTTTTAATACATGAAAGAAGGATATGCTTTTTATTATTTAGAATTTTTGTGTTAAAGGAGTCCGGGCAATCTTTGTCTTCAGTATTAGAAAGAACATTTGTAAATTTTTCTTTAAATTGTAATGCAGAGAATAAGTGGTTAACTAACAAATCGTTTAGTTCTTTATTAAACCAAAAAGAGATATTGGGGTTTCCAACCTGTGTATGTATACCATGAGCATCTACAATAAAAGGCTTAAGATTATTGATAAAAGGAGGTCCCAAAATAATACCTTGTTTGAGGTCTTTGAATATAACAAAAGAAGTTTTAATTTTTTGACCTCCATTGCAAATGTAGACATTAGTGAGTTTATATCGGGCTTTGAAAACCTATCCATTAGCAGCACTGACTAGATGAGATGTTTTCTCATAAAATCTCAGAGGAATAAGATCTTCTCTAATGCAATTTACATCTGCTCCAGTATCGATTAGAGCTGTGTGTTGGACATAGTATTCGTTCATAATGTTAAGCATGATATTACATTGTGACGCCACTGATTTTAACAAGGCTGCAGTCCAAGGTAAAACCAAGAATGTCAAACCTGTCATGCACTACACCGTGCAATAACACGTTTTACCATCACAATTACTATCTCTTTAGTAGAATCAACAACAGGTGTATGTACAAAATAGGCAAGAGAAAATATACAGAAGGACAACTAAATGATAGATTCTCTGAAGAAGACATCATCACCACTGAAATAAATAGACAAATCTCTGAGAGAAATAACATCTGAACTGAATACAAGTGTCTCGACATAGGAAATCAAATGAAATGACATTAAGGCACATTGCCTTTACAAAACTATAATAATAAACTCAAATGTCAACAGATAATATCTACTATGGAGTTCTGACATAAACTACTAACAAAATATGTAAATGAATACTAGCACGACTCCATCAACCTACGGCTCTTCGTGCCCCAGGCTCGTTACCTAAAAGGGGGGAAAACAACAGGCGTCAAGCACTAGCGAGTAACATCTCAACCAACCCCGGGGGGGAAGAGCTAGAAGTATAAGAAAATATCTTTTAATAAATATAGATAATCAAGCTTCAACTCTAAAATAAATTGGAGGTTTGATATTTAGGAATTTACAACACGAGCATAAGTATGTCAAATATCCCGCTAGCTCACATTGTAAATATCTAACTACCAAAACCAAAAGCTATAACGTGGAGCAATAACTCCATCTCCAACTATAATACCAATGACCTGACATATGTCAAAATACGTGCCCAACTCGTGGACTGTAACAGATAAAGGTCCAATACATGAACGACAATAGCTTAAAGTCTAACATGAGGACTGTAGTAGATTATAGTCTAACACGAGGACTTCAATAGCTTATAGTCCAACACGAGGACTTCAATAGCTTATAGTCCAACACGAGGACTTCAATAGCTTATAGTCTAACACGAGGACTTTAACATGTAAATAATGTCAGAACCAACATATATAACGTTTATTCTCATGCCTCGATGAGTAAATCAAATCTCATGTCTATAGGCAACTCATGTACACAATTTACAGTGTATTAAAATCCTAAATAACCCAGGTATCTCGCCAGTCACACAAACATATGCAATAATATACACATGCACAAAATTATCCAGTGGTCGGCCGCTACCAACACGGTCGACCGCGCAGAGAGCAAAACGTTTTTGCTCATCTACACGCTTGGCGGTCGACTGCCACGGTCGATCGCGTAGGAAACAGAAACTTCATGTTTCTGTTGCGCGCCCGGCGGTCGACCGCTACAGTACAGAAAACCTTCTGCAAATTTTCTACTCTAAGGGTTTTGATTCAAAAGCCATTAAACGATGATTCTATATACTACCAATCCTTATACGTGATTTAACATTTCTAGAACATGTAAAAATACAATCTAATCACCATAGACAAAAAGAAACCTTTTTAAACACATGTATGCATAGCGACACGTTTGAAAACAATTATTTTTCTTTCAAAACTCTTGTAAGAAATATTTTCATATCTAGATCTGCATTAAGAAATTCATGGGTGATCTTTATTAATTGAGAATTTATTCTACTTGCATCATACAATATAAAGATCTATCTTTATACATAAAATAGCATGTTAGGCTCACAAATCACAAGAAAACATTAGAAAACAAGTTTAAAAGCATAGGTGTAGGGTTGGGTGAGATGAAACTCACCTGAGAGGGGTTGATGAACTCCCAAAAACGAGTGAGAACGATCCTTCTTCACTAAACACCAATGGATCTCGCATCAGCTCCTCCAAAATCCTCCAAGAATCGCCAAAGAAACGGGGTTTAGGGTTTGAGAGAGAGAGAGAGAGAGAGAGAGAGAGAGAGAGAGAGAGAGAGGAGGGAGCTGAGGCTATTAGGGTTTAAAAGAGGGTTCTGAGAGCTTCAAAACAAGTATATATACATAGGATAACAACCGGGTTCTGTATAAACAAAACCCTACCCGAAACAAACTTGGCAGAAACGGATTCGCCCAGCGGTCGACTGCAGCGGTTGATTGCGGGTTTCATGGCCGAGCTCAGACTGGGGTTTGGTATACTGGCTATAACTTTCTCATCCAATCTGGGAATGAGGTGATTTAAGATTTGTTAGAAATCTATAAAAGAGACTTACAGCTTTGGTCTTTTACACTTTTCCATATTTTGACTGCATAGGTATATAAAATATAGAAACTCTCGACTGGTCATTATTTCTTGATTTTCACTCTCTTGGCCTTGTGCATGTTTTGTGCATTTGCACTCATATTTTCACAAATATATATTGAATTGATTTCAAATAAATTCTTATCATACTCAAACTTCAAAATACGTTATTTTTCACCATATAACATATTTATCATTATTTATCACAAAATATTCAAATTTACGACGTTTTACATTCTTCCCCCTTAAAAGAATTTCATCCTCGAAATTTTCGTAATCGTATCTTAGGAATTAATAATATGAGAAAAGCACTGCGAGGGGATAATACAGACAAGGAAACCCTCCTGTACACATCTCATACCATTAATTTTCAGATATGAATCACTAGCAATATCTATGCTTAACAATCTAAAATGCGAATACTCCTACTTAACCCCTAACTAAATGGAACTAGTACGTCGAGCGAAAAATCCAAACAAGGAACTCCCCATATATATACCATGTGTTTCGAATGATTAGGAGCTAAGTGTTAATACCCCCATTTTAACGTTAAATATAAATATGACCATATGGAACAATAAAAAATCATAAACATCAATAAGCTATAACCAAATCAATTTACCCACTCTAACAGGTGCGGTTAGTCGTGACACATATCTTCCTCACGCTCCCAAGAAGCCTCCTCAGCTCTTTTCCATTTCTATTGAACTTTAACTTAATGTATTACTTTCTTTCTAAGCCTCTCATCCTCTCTAGTAAGAATACAACTCGTGATCTCTAAATCTATCTGAAACTCAAATTCTGGCGCATCAATCACCCTCTGTTGTTCCTCGTCATGCAAATGCTTTTTAATCATCAAAACATGGAAATCATCGTGTATACTCAACATCGATGCTAGAAGATCTAGCCGATATGAAACAGCTCCAAAGTGTTCAACTCTCATGAACGGACCAATATATTTTGGGGTAAACTTTTCCCATCTACCTAGTCGCTGAACTCATCGAAAATATTTTCAATAAGACATAGTCCCCAATCTGGAACTCTAACAGTCGTTGTCTCTGGTTTGCGTAAATCTTCTGACGACTATGAGCTGCAAGAATGCGCTCCCGCATCTCCACTACCTTCCATATAGTCCGCCTTACAAGCTCCTGTCTAAGCAATAAACTGTCTCGTGATTCTACCCAACAAATAGGCAATCTCCAAGGCCTCCCGTACCATGCCTCATACGGTGCCATACCAATAGTCTATGATAAATGATATTATATACAAACTCAATCAATGGGATATGATCCTCCCAGCTATCCTGCAAATCTATAATACATGTATGCTACATATTTTCCGACACTTGGTTTACCCTCTCCGTTTGTTCATTTGTCTGTGGGTGGAAAATGCTAAAATATCATAACTGGCGACCAAACAAATCCTAAAAATTTATCCAAAAGTGACTCTTCACATCTTTGTACATTTTCCTTGTGCTTGAATGCACTGTATATCAGGTACGATGCGACCCAACTGTCGCGAATTATAAATCATACCCTCCGGTTCTGTATCAAAACACCTCCTAGACCTGCTAGTGATGTGTCCACGTAAACGATAAATATCGTGTCACTACTTAGAAAAGTCAAAATTGTTACTATAGTGTATCTAGCCTTAATAGTCTTAAAGGCTTCCTGGCACCCCGTGCCCAAAGCAAACTGTACACCCTTCTTCGTAAGGCGTGTAGGTGGTGTCATAATATTCAAAAAGTCCTGAATGAACTTTCTCTCATACTTTACCAAATCTACAAATCTCTGTAACGGTTCTTAGCGGCTCCCAATCAAGTACAGCCTCAACAATTGCTGGATCCACTGCTATGCTCTTGATGCTCATGATGTGGCCTAAAATTTTAACCTCTGATAGCCAAAACTCGTATTTACTGAACTTAGTGTATCACTGATGCCTCTAATCTCGACTGTCTACAATGCTCGCAATGCTAATAGTAGATGCTGCTCGTGTTCTGCCTCCAATCTCAAAAAGATAAGGATGTCGTCGATAAAACGACTACGAATTGGTCCTAACATGGACGAAAAACCCGGTTCATCAAATTCATGAATACTGCGGGTGTATTGGTCAGCCCAAAGAGCATGAAAAGAACTCAAAAGATCCATATCTAGTCAGAAAAAGCGGTTTTAGGAATATCAATCTCCCAAAATCGCAGAACAACCAAAATGAAGATAAATCTTCGAGAAATGTTACGCTCCCCACAGCTGATTGAACAAGTCATAAATCCTATCTAATCTGGAAAAATGAACTTGTTCAACTGACGAAAATCTATACAAAATCATAAAATACCGTCCTTCACGAAGTGGATCGGTGCTCCCCACGGAAAATGACTCCGGCGAATAAAACTCTAAGATAATAACTCATTTATTTAAATCTGTAGGTTTCTCATCTCAGCAGGTGCCATATGATAGGGTGCTCAGGATATCGGTACTGTGCTCTGCTGCAACTCGATGCAGGACTCAACCTCTCTCACCGAAGGTAACCTAGGTATGTCCTAAAAGACATACTGATAAACTAAGACAACTCTAGTCTCACACAAATCAGCACTTCGATCCCTCAGCATCACCTCCTCGACGTATACCAGGAATGACTTTGCATTCTGGTTACCCTATGAGGTTGCTACTATCTATACAAACCGAACGAATGTTCACAAGCTGACTGTTTTAGCAAAATAGTCGATACTAACATGGTATGATGATAGCCAATCTATATCGAAAACGACATCGAAATCCAACATCTGCAACATGATCAGATCTATGAGAAACTCGGACTCATCTAGCCTGATGACACATCTCCTACAGATACTCTTTAATAGGGACACATCTCCTAGAAGAGTAGAGACTGATAACGGAACACCTAAAGAATATGCTACAAGCTGAAGTCTATCCACGAAAGTATGAAAGATAAAAGAAAATGAAATTCCTAAATAAAACAAGGTTTGAGTTTGAAAGAAAATCACGAAGAAAGCTCCGCTCGTACCATGATCACGTGGTACAGCTATATAGACTCTGCCGGTGATGAAAAATATATAAGACCATCTATCCCTTAGGAATCTCTTAGATAACGCAAATATGGTATACTGGCCCCTTAATCCTTGGAATAACATGTAATACTTCTATTCTCCGTTGCTGGCTATAACAGTGGCTCTGAGACTGTTGACCCTGACCTTTGTCATGTAGTCTTCTGCCAGTGTATTGCGACAATCCTCCAATCTATGCTCGATCTTGTTGCAAATACTTTAAATCGACATAAAATAATTATCATAATTTTTTTAAAAAAATTTTGAGATATACACACATATCGTCCTCACTTATTCTAGGAAATTCTTAGCAGACTCTATACATGAATCCTAAAAAACTCTATTCTAGCTCCACGACTTGACACAGGATGACCCTAAGGATACTGGAACTAGAACTCTGATACTAAATGTGACGCTCCTGGTTTTAACAAGGCTACAGTCCAAGATAAAACCAAGAATGTCAAACATGTCATGCACTATACCGTACAATAACACGTTTTACCATTACAATTACTATCTCTCTAGTATAATCAACAACATGTATAGGTACAAAATAGGCAAGAGAAAATATACAGAAGGAAAACTAAATGACAGATACTCTGAAGAAGACATCATCACCACTGAAATAAATAGACAAATATCTGAGAGAAATAACATCTAAACTGAATACAAGTGTCTCGACATAGGAAATCAAATGAAATGACATTAAGGCAAATTTCCTTTACAAAACTAGAATAATAAACTCAAATGTCAACAGATAACATCTACTGTGGAGTTCTGACATAAACTACTAACAAAATATGTAAATGAATACTAGTACGACTCCATCAACCTACGGCTCTCTATGCCCCTAGCTCATTACCTGAAAAGGGGGGAAACAACGAGCATCAAGCACTAGCGAGTAACATCTCAACCAACCCCGGGGGGGAAGGGCTAGAAGTATAGGAAAATATCTATTAATACATATAGATAATCAAGCTTCAACTCTGAAATAAATTGGAGGTTTGATGTTTAGGAATTTACAACACGAGCATAGGTATGTCAAATATCCCGTTAGCTCACAATGTAAATATCTAACTACCAAAACAAAAAGCTACAAGGTGGATCAATAACTCCATCTCCAACTATAATATCAATGACCTGACATATGTCAAAATACATGCCCAACTCGTAGACTGCAACAGATAAAGGTCCAATACATGAACGGTAATTACTTAAAGTCTAACATGAGGACTGTAGTAGATTATAGTCCAACACGAGGACTTCAACATGAACGGTTGGTGACTGCTATGTTACTGGCGGTATAATTTATAGGACTATCTATCCCTTCAGAATTTCCTGGATAGCACGAATCTGGCATGCTGGTCTCTCTATCCTCGAAATAGTAGGTGGTGCCTCGATATTCTGCTACTGGCCGTAACTGTGGCCCTGCGACTATTGATCCTGACCATTATCTCCTGGTGGTGATAAAAAATTCCTTACCCCATTGATGGGTTTCTTACAGTCTTCAAAAGGTTTATTGTCCTTGTCCTGGTCTCCGGACAATCCTACTTTTAAAATTAACTCTTAGTACGTCTCTCTACCCCAATCGGGTTACGTCTAGCTGCTTCCCAAAATAGTAGATGAAATCCTTCTACGAAATTAACATTCGCAGCTCCGGCATAACTAGAATCGGTGCTATCCTCCGGTGTCGTCCTTTAAGCTGAATATAACTAATCTCCGCCTATGTACTGAGTCAACATTAAGTAAATCTAAAAGTATTTCCCACATATAACTAATCGAGTGTTGCTAGTCTCTGCTTCTGTAATCGTGTTAGACCCTGAGGGGTGATTAGGGTCTTATGCTAATCTAATCCGATTTAAAGTCAATTAAAATTAATTAACAAGTTATCCTAGCAAGTATGAAATACAACAAGATATATGAGCTAGGATAAGCAATATGAACAACGAGATATATCCTATATGTTGAAATATATATGCAAGGATATATAAACTAACACAAGGGTAAACAATATGAACTAGATAGTGGATGATAAAAATAATAAGCTACGGACAATGGCGACAAGAAATATAAACATAAGATTAGGTGCGCCAAAACAAACTCAAACACACGATATGATCATGGAGTTTGGACCTTTCATCCTATGTCTCTGATCCCCTCTCCTGGGAAGAAATCCACTATCACAACCAGATTTTCTACGTTTACCCGAACAACGTTTACATCATACAATACGGTTTTCTAGTTTACCGAAAACTCTACAACTCACACACTCTTGTAATCTCACTCTACACCCTCTCAAGTATTGAACTAGACATATCTCCCTCAAGTGCTCAGATACAACCTCTCCCTAGGTTCGTCAACTGATGCCACTCCTCTCGGGACGATCCCCGACTCTCGCCACACACTTCTCTCAGTGTACAAGTGTATTACAAAGTGATTCTCACAATTAGGCTCAATACAATAAATGATTGTTCTCTAATAGATGAGAACTCAATAAAGCTCACTCTCAATTGTTACAACTATCCACAACCCAAATTATACTATGAATATAAATACAATAAGCTCAAGTGGGTGTGTGTAACAATGAGATAATAAAATCAAATCTAAACTCAATATAAAAAAAACTAGCTTTAAAGAATGATAATTAAATAACTAAGCAAATGTAAAGCTAGATAAGAGTTTAAAAAACTTCTCAATAGAACAAGAGTGGAGGGAGAAGAGTTGGATGCTCAAACACCAATAGATGATCTCCTCAAGCTCTTGTGAAATTGATTTCACAAACTCAAACTTTCAAATGCTTAAAATCTTCTTAAACAAACACTAAACAAACTTTAAATCCTTATTAAAACTCTTGTTTAAAAACTTCTTGGATGGATTTTGAGAACTGAGATCAATGGGGGTATTTATAGCCTCCCAAGACCTCAACCAAAAACCCCAAACAAAAGACCAAAAATCCCCAACCAACGGCTGCAAGGAAATAGCTGTTAGGATGGAAAAGATAGCGTGGCAGTCGACCGTGACATTCTCGCAGTCGACCGTGAGGCATATGCAAAGCTGAGTAACTTCCAGAGAGTTTGGCGGTCGACCGTGGCGGTCAACCGTGGGTATTGTAGCACTATGTATCATCTTTGTAAAATCAATTAAAAATAGTAAGTCAGCTCCAAAAATTATGAAATTTTGTGGGAAGGTTCTATACATGTCGAATAACATGTTAGAAAAAGAATTTCTGAAAAATCATTTCTTAATTGAGAGAAATAAATATTTGAACACAGATATACAGTTTCTGAAAATCTGCTGACGTACACGATTTTGTAAAATTAATTGGGCATAGTAAATCAACTCCAAAAATAGTAAAATTTTGAGAAAAGTTTCTAAACATATAGATAAACATGTCAAAGAAATAATTTCTTAAATATCACTTTCTATTTATGAAAACTCATCTGTTTTGTAAAACATGCACGAACATGTGCACGAACAAAAACATAATTTTGTAAATTCCATTAAACATAACAAATCAATTCCAAACTTGATGAAACTTTTCAAAATGTTTATAAACATGAAAACAAATATGTTAGAAAAAGAATTTCTCAAATTAAATTTTCATTTGTGAAAACTCATGTATTTTGCAAGTGTGTCGAAAACATGAAAATGTGATATACATAAAATTTAATGTTTTGACATAAACAATATTTTGAAACCCTATCAAATGATTTTATAGACTTAATGAAATATGTATACAATGATTGTTAAGTCCAAAAACCAATAACTTGATATTTTGTCAAAATTACTCAAAATCAAGGATTGTGTGTATGTGTGATATAGAGCTCAAAGTATTAGCACACAAGTATAAACCCTAAACTAATATACCCAAGCTTGATTGGTCTTCAATATACTTGACTTGGTAAACTCGCGGATGAAGCTTGAACTTGAATCTTTAACTTGAATTGCATAGGCTTCACTCCACTATTCTACCAACCTCCATTTGATATGGTCGTTGAGGCTCTATTCCATCCATCCTCCAAGTCGTTGTTTGCCTAGAATAAATACGAAAACACAAACACTAGACAAACAACATTAGAAGTAAATTATTTGTTAAACATCATCAAAACAAGAAGGCCAACAAATCGGTGTTACCAAGTCGATCAGATACTTCGGAGCCTACTTCGGCTCGGGCTCTACTTGCCCAACTCTCCGGGTACAAGCTTTACCTCGGCCACATCCTTATTCCAATATTTATAATACCAAGAGGAGAGCTTATTTGACACAGTAAGTAAAATCCCAATCATAAATAACATAACATATACCAATAGGAAAAATCGTATCACATATCATGCATGCATTTACTTTTCAATCAAAGTAAGGTAGTTGTCACCAAAAAAATTTTGTAAATTTTTGAATATACATATATAACGTCCTCACTCATTCTAGGAATTCCTAGCGGACTCTATACATAATTCCTAAGAAACTCTATACTAACTCCAGGACTCGACATAGGAATGATCCGAGGATGCTGGAACTAGAGCACTGAAACCAACTGTGACGCCCCTGGGTTCACACAAGGCTGCAGTCCAAGGTGAAACTAGAGATGTCAAACCTGCCATGCACCCACACTGTGCATAAACATGTTTCACCAATCACAGTAATATCCTCTAGTAGAATCAAATAGAAGTGCAGGTACAAACAGGTAAAATAAAGGGAATAAATATAATAGACATGATATAGAAGAGATATCTCATAAATGAAAAGAATCATGTCTCAACTATAATACATTTGATATCTGAATAATGAAAATGTCTCAACATGAATCAACTAGAAATCGTACTAAGGCACACTACGTTTACAATATAAATATAAAATTCTAATGTCTAGATAAAACTCAAAACTACAGTGGAATCTCTACAAGTAAAAATACGCGATGGCGACTATATCAGAACTCCGTCACCCTACGGCTCTCCGAAACTCCGAACTACCTAAAAAGTAATTTAAAAGAAAAAGGACAATAACAAGAGCATCAGAATGCTACAGCAACATTACCTCCATCCGCCCCTAGGGGAAGGGCTACTAGATGGAGTGAAGGCTCTATCTAAGTAGGATTAACATTTAGAAACCTACAACACGAGACGTAGTACGTCGAGCAAAATAATCCAAACAAGAAAACCCTTATGTATATACCATAAGTCTCAAACTGTAGATATCTAAATATTAATACCGAACTAAGAAAAGACAATCTAATGAAACCAATAATTAGAAATCTATAACACGAGACTGGTACATCGAGCGAAATAATCCAAACAAGGAAACCCTTATATATATACCATATGTCTCAAGTTGTGAATCTCTAATCATTGATCCCAACTAAGTGTTGGCCTTCTTGTTTTGATGATGTTTAACAAACAATTTACCACTAATGTTGTTTATCTAGTATTTGTGTTTTCTTATTTATTATAGACAAACAACGTTGTTGGAGGATGGATGGAATAGAGCTTCAACGAGCATATCCAATGGAGGTTGGCGGAATGTCGGGTTGAAGCCTATACAATTAAAGTTAAAGATCAAGTTAAAGCTTCATCCGCTAATGTACCAAGTCAAGCTAAATTGAAGATCAAGATTGCTTGGGTAATGTAGTTTAGATTTTATATTATGTGTGTTTAATACTCTAAGCTCAATATAATATACACACACATTTTATTGATTTCTTCGTATATATATATAGTTATATATATATATACACAAGTTTTGGTTTCTATGCATATATATATAGTTTTATATATACACATACATAGTTTTAAGTTCTCATGTTTATAAATATGAAATCACATGTTTCATATTTACTATTGTGTTTTGGTATTTATTGCATAGAATATGCAATTTTGTGAAAATATTGTATTCTTAGTTTTTGGACTTAACAACAATCATATACATACTTTATTAAGTCTATATAATCATTGTGCAAAGTTTCAAAACATGGTTTAGCCAAAATGTCAAAATTCACATGTTTACATTTTCGTGTTTTGGATTATTTTGCAAAATTATGATTTTTCACAAATGGGAAATGCAATTTTGAAAATTCTTTTTGTAACATGTTCATTTACATGTTTATATACATTTCCCAAAATTTCATAATTTTGGGACTTTATTTTTTATTTTTAACAATTTTCCAAAAGTCAAAAAATCTGTTTTTCAAACCTGTTTTTCTGCTGTGTCAGTCTTCGGTCGACCGATCCGGTCGACCGCTCAGATGTTCAGTCGACAGTGGGCAATAGAGAGTTTGTCGGTCGACCGGTCCGGTCAACCGAGAGCTCCATCGGTCGACCGCACCGGTCGACCGACGACTGTCCAGAACAGTTCCTCGTATCTTTCGTTCTTCGCGGTCGACCGCGAATATTTTTGGTCGACCGCCAATAGATCCGTTAGACACTAACGTCTATTTTTCTGAGCTATCTTCTGGGGACTTTTCTGTCATTTGTTTTGGGGTTTTGGCTGAGATTTTTAGAGGGTATAAATACCCCATTGTTGATCTCTTCTTTGGCTAATGATAAGAAGTTTTTAAACAAGGGTTTTAAAAGAGTTTAAGTGTGTTTAAGGGTTTAGTTTAAAGCTGTTTTGGTTTTCACAAGTGGAGGAGATCATCTTCTTATTTGGGCTCAAATCTCCATCTCTCCATCTTGATCTAGAGAAGTTTTTCTAAACTCAACTCTAGCTTTTACTTATAATTACTTGTCAATTAACATTTCTATAAAGCTAGTTTTATATTGAGTTTAGATTTGATTTTATCTCATTGTTACACACATCCACTTTGAGCTTATTGTATTTGCATACATAGTATATTAAGGTTGTGAGAGATTGTAACATTGAGTTGTGCTTTCATTGAGTTCTCATCTATTGTAGAGAACAAATTTATATTTGTTACATTGTGAGTGTTGTAAGGTTTTCGGTAAGCTAGAAAACCGAGTGTGTTGTGAAGTTTTCGGTGAACTAGAAAACCGAGTGTGAGGAGTGACGTTGATCGGTGAGTGTTGAAAACCGATACTGTGAGGTGTAAACGTTATTCGGGTGAGCGTAGAAAACCCGGTTGTGATAGTGGATTTCTCCCCGGGAGTGGGGAGCGGAGACGTAGGACGGAAGGTCTGAACTCCGTGATCATATTGCTTGTTTGAGTGTGCTTTGGCGTTCATTCATATTTATGTTCATATCTTATATCACCATTGTGCATTGCTCATTTCTATATCATCCACTATCTTGTTTAGATTGTTTACCCTTGTGTTAGTTTGCATATCCTTGCACATATCTTATTGTATATCTCTTTGTTAGGATATATTATCTTGTGTTAGTTTATATATCCTTGCATATATATTTTCATCATATAGGATATATCTCATTGTTCATATTGCTTATTCTTGCTTATATCTCTCGTATATCTACCTTGCAAGAATATATTTGTTAAGTAATTTTAATTGACATTTTAATCGGATTAGATTAGCATAAGACCCTAATCACCCCCCTCTAGGGTCTAACAATTGGTATCAGAGCTTGGTGCTCTTTGATTTAAGGTCTAATCACCTTGAGTTAAAGATCCAAGTTATCTCTTTATGCTAATCTTGTTTTGATTGCTTTTGTATCTTGCTTGCCTTTTATATTATGGATATGCACGGTTTAGGTTATGCCATCAATATTGCTCCTAGATTAGATAATTTTCCCTATGCCCAATGGTGTGTTAGATTTAAACTTTTTGTTCAATCTAAACACTTTGATTTATGGGAAATTATAGATGATGCTTGTATTGTGCCCACTTTGGAGAAATCTAAGTGGAATAAGAATGATCATCGTATGTTTACAATGAACAATATTCTGTTAGAATATTTGCTAAATGCTTTTAATTCATCTATGTCTAACAAGTTTGTTCATTTTGATAGTGCTTACAAACTTTGGAAATTTATAGAAGCACATCAAGGGGACTTGGAGGCGATCCGACAAGCTTTGGAGGATCCGGCTTCAAGTTCATATGGAGCGTCATGCACACGAGCACTAGGTGATAGCCCTAGTGAGGTTTACGAGTTCGAATCTATTGATAATTTACCTAATGATGAACTTGCTTGTGCTAGTAAAAAATTATTGCATGCCTTTAACAAATTGCAAAATGATTTTATTAATTTAAAATGCAAGCATGATAATTTAGAATCCAATCATGAGTTGTTGATTTCTAAGTTTGGTAATATTTCTAATGAGAATGTGATCCTCAAAGAAAAGAATGATAAATTAACTTCGGATCATGATTCATTGCTTTCAAACTTTGCTATTTTAACTCATGAAAAAGAAAATGCCATGCTAGAAGTAGAGTCTATTAGAAATAAAGTTCTATCATTCAAAAATGATCATGTTTGCTCTACTTCTTATGACAATGCACACATATCACATGACGAATTGAATCTTGTAAAATACCGCATATCTTGTTTAGATACAACCTTAAAAGCATGCATTGTGAAAAATGATAAGCTTATGGACTTGTGTGCAAAGTCCCGTGTTAACACTTCCAAATCAAACACCCACTATGCACACATGTATAGCAAAATTTATAAATGCTCTATTTGCGGCCGTAAAGGCCACTTAGCTAAATTTTGCTATGATGCACAAAAGCATAAGAATATTAATCCTTCTTGTGCATCTCATAAGACTTCTTCATCACATTCACATGTACACACACATATAGATCATCATAAACATGTCCATGTGTACAAATGTGATTTTTGTGGTCGATTTGGTCACTTGGCCAAATTTTGTTTTGATTTAAAGAGAGTTTCACATTTGCAAAACAATTTTAAAACACCATCCATGTTTGCAAATGTTTCTAATGTTTCCCGTGCACAACCGTTTGGTCAACATAAGAAAATGCTTCCTTTCCATTGTACTGATTGCAATCGGAAGGGTCATTTGAGTAATTTTGTTATGACCGTGTTCGTGCACCACATGCGCCTAAGAGGGTTCATAACCCTAGGGCTTTGAGCTTTATTGATAGGGGTCATGTCCCTAAACAATCCGGCTCCAAGAATGCTTGGGTGCCAAAATAATTTTTAAACCAAGAATTTTAGTGTTTTTATTTTTCTCTTTCTTGGTTTTAAAAAATATATTTTAAACTTTTATGAAAACAATTCCTTTTATTGGTTAAATTATTTTGTTTTCATGATCATTGGTTTTACTTTGATGAGAGGTTTGCATTTATATAACCCTCCGGGTTTATTGGGTGTTTATTCTCAAATCATGTTTACCGGATGCTAGAATGATTATATGGGTTAGAACAAGCTTAAGAGCTTGATATATTGTTACTGTTCGCGTGGAAAATCGTGTTCTTCTTCATTGAGGATTCCATTACAAACTTTGAAAACAACTTTATGCGTTTTACAAA
>BQKN01044902.1:4354-30460 GCA_022839385.1 Asparagus kiusianus
TATCTATTTAACTTCTTCCCCTTTTAGGCTTTTATCATCTCAATTTCGATTCCTAATTGCAAGCCTAATTGATTTGGGTCAGTCCTGGGATTGATAGTGTGTGTTTCTATGGTAATGCGATTTTTTTTTAACGTATATGTCTATGATTGATTGATTGGGGAGATGTATCGATATGCTGCCAGTATAGTGTGTGCTGTTTATGGATTAGGGAAAATACGAATGATGCTAAATTGTGCATAAAAATTGAATTATTTCCTCAATGATATGTATTTCCTCAATGGTTTGTATTGTCTCAATGGTATGTATTGATGGGGGTACCAAATTGTGTAGAAAACTTGAATAATATGATAATTTCATTCCTTTTTGTAGATAATTACAAGTTTTTTTTAAATATAAATTACAAATTTCAGAGTTACATATAACTGAAAGGTTGGTAATTCATATTATTGCTGAAGATAAACTTTAGTTTTTGTTTCTTCTATTTACAAGCCATTCATATTATTGTTAATTTAAGGATGTAATGCTTGTTGTAGGGAGAAAAGTCAATGAATCACCTACACGTTGAATTTAGATGTTGTTGGTCTCCAATGTTCTTTCACCAAGATTAATGATTGGTGCCAAATCATAGGGTATAGTTCCCTAATACATCACTCTGTCGCACAAACTTCTCTGTTGCCTATAGTGGGAAACTAAATGAAAAAATTACCAATCTTTGCTTCTGATTCCCGCAAAATTAACATGTGTATCATATTTATCAGAACGTACTTAAGCATATATTACTAGAGCATCATCTATGCTTCTCCTTCCCGCAAAATTGGGTTTGTTTATGTCATGAGAACTCCATTGAGAGCGTTATCAATGTTGGGAATTTAACGCTGAAACCCCTAATGCAACAGAAACGCAGAATAGAGAACAGTACACCAAGTTTAACGAGGTTCGGCAACTGCCTACGTCCTCGGGAGCCACACAGTCAATTTCTTATTTAATCTAACAAGAAATTACAATCAAGAGCAAATCCCTAAACTAGGATTCCTCAAACAAACACTGTAGCTACAGTGTTAATAGCCACACTATAAATCCTCTCTTCTCTTTTCTCTCTCTTCTTAAATCCCCCTCAATCACTGTTGAGAGCTGGGATTAATCAAAGAAAATCACTGCTGTGATTTTAAGAGAACGCTGCTGCGTTAAGAGGGTCTCTCTCTCTACTTAAATCCCCTCTCTCTCTCTCTTCAATCCTCTTTTCAATCTCCCCTCAAAATCCCAAATATTCTGAGCGCCGGAGAAAAAAGGAACGAAGAACAGAGGGAAAAAATCACCGCCAGAGGAGAGTTCGGGGAAGAGGAAGCACAGCCACGGCACCGAAAAACCCTAGGGCTGGGGGTTCCTTTTATAGCCGAAAAAAGGACAGGCTGGCGACAGCCTGTCGCCAGCCACGCGATGGACGCGGAGGTGGGCATCGAAGACGCGGGGGTCGGCATCTCCAAAGCCGAGGGTCGCGTTCGCCCCAAACGAAAGTCGCGTTCGCCGATCGAGCTCAACTGCTCGAGCTTGCCTCCATCTTCGCCTGCGCTCACCTCATCGGACGGAGGTTGGTATCCACCCCAACCTAACAATCTCCCACTTGGAGACCAAACTGACGTCAACAGGCCATCTCATCAAGCTTCTCCCATGTGTGGCTCCGCCCTCATCATCTATGCATGAAGGCCAACTGAAGTTGCGCACAACTCCAGTTTCTGAAAGGTCGCTGCCTTTGTCAACATATCCGCTGGATCCTTTCTTCCTTGGATATTCTGTTGAAATCCTCTAACAACTTGTCGGGCTCTGTATCTTCTGGAACCACCCTGTTCCTTTTTCACTCGATACACCCACTTGTTGTGACGTGCCTTCTTCCCCATGAGAAACTCAGCTAGTCCCCATGACTGGTTGGAGATAAGAGATTTCTTCTCTTCTTTCGCAGCAAACTCCCACTTGCTCGCATCTCCACTATGACAAGCTTCATCAAAGCTTTCAGACTCTCCTCTATTTATCAGCAACATATAATTCATGTATCTGCTGTTAGGCACAGGAGGACGAGTACTTCTCCTTAATATCGGAGCCGGTGCGTCGAGCTTCTGCGCACCATTCTGTCCAACAGTCTCTTCTGGCTGAGGACCTTCTGCATTGGGTTCTTCCGAGAGGTTATCCGGAACATCATCTGCATCTACAAATGTTGACTCGCTCTCTGAGTCACCGTCATCTGTCTTGTGCATGTCCTTGTACATCACCTTCTCGTTAAATGTCACATCTCTGCACCTGATCACCTTCTTGTTTTCGTTGTCCCAAATGCGGTAGCCGAACTCGTCTTCACCATACCCGATGAATGTGCATTTCTTGGACTTAGGATCAGGCTCATTCCTGCCTTGATCACTACCATGCACATAAGCTACACAACCGAAAACTCTGAGATGTGAGAGGGTTACCTCCTTTCCGCACCATACCTCCTCTGGTATTCTGTGCTCCAATGGAACCGATGGACCTCGGTTGATCAAGTAAGCTGCTGTGTTGACTGCTTCTGCCCAGAACTGCTTCAGTAGACCTGACTGCATCCGAATGTTTCTGGCTCTCTCTGTCAACGTTCTATTCATGCGCTCAGCCACACCATTGTGCTGAGGCGTGTCGGGCATGGTTCTCTCCATTCTGATACCGTGCTTATTGCAGAACTTCTTGAGCCTGGTGTCTTCATACTCACCACCATTGTCTGCTCTGAGTTTCTTTACCCTCAAACCGGTCACATTCTCGACCATGGCTTTCCATCTTCTGAAAGCCTCAAACACTTCTGACTTTTTCTTCAGAAAGTAGACCCACACTTTCCGAGTGTGATCATCAATAAAAGTCACAAAGTAGTGTTTTCCACCAATCGACGCGGTGGTTGTTGGTCCCCAAATATCTGAGTGAACAAGCTCTAGCTTCTGCTTCCTGGGAGATCTGCTACTTGTCTGAAAGCTAACTCTCTTCTGCTTTCCAAGTATGCATTCTTTACACACATCAATCTCTACTGATTGTAAACCTGGGAGTTTTCTCTTTGTGTGCATAACCTTCATCCCCTTTTCACTCATATGACCGAGTCTCTCGTGCCACAGCTTTGAAGTCTCATTGCCTGCCGTAACTGAGATCGAACAACGTGCACCCGCTGTCATATACAGGGTACCAGTCTTCCTGCCTCTGGTAATCGTCATTGCACCTTTCGAAATCCTCTAATCATCACCATGGAAAGTCGTTGTGTAGCCTTCACTAGCCAGCTGGCTTACCGAGATTAAGTTCCTCTTCAGGTCGGGAATATACCAGACATCCTTCAGCTCCCATACTGACCCATTCAGCTTAATCTTCACTACACCTTTGCCAATAATGGCACATGCTTGATCGTCACCAAGATATACATTTCCAATGTTTCCGAAGATATACTTCTCGAGGAATTCTTTCTGAGAAGTAGCATGAAATGATGCTCCCGAGTCCAACACCCAAGACTCCTCCTTGCTCTCCAAAGAGCATATCAACGCATCATCTCCTCCTGAGGTGGAGGCAACATTCACGTCTGCATTCGCCTCCCACTCCTTCTGTGCACTCTTGCACTGATTCTTGTAGTGCCCGGTTTTCCCGCACTTCCAACACTCGATAGCCTTCGAACTGTTGGGATTCCTGGATTTGGATCTTCTGTCATCTAATCCATTTCCTCTGGTTGAATTTCTATCTCTTGACTCTGTATGCAATACTGAAGAGGTTGTAGCTTCACCCGACTCTCTCCGTCGGATCTCCTCACTGAGAACCAGATCATGAACGTCATTGAACTTTAACTTTTTCTTTCCCGATGAGCTACTCACAGCTGTGACTGTAGCGTTCCAACTCTCTGGTAGGGAAGACAAAAGGATTAACGCTCGAACTTCCTCATCAAACTCAATATCAACTGAACTCAATTGGGTCGTGACTGTATTGAGTTCATTGAGATGATGTGCTACCGATGCACCTTCCGTCATTCGCAGATTGAACAACCGCCTCATCAAATGGATTTTATTTGAGGCTGATGGCTTCTCATACATATTTGAGAGTGCTGCCATAAGACCCGCCGTGGTCTTCTCCTTCGCTATGTTAAACGCAACATTGCGAGTTAATGTCAATCTGATAACTCCGAGGGCTTTTCTGTCCAGAAGATTCCAATCTTCTTCCTCCATACCCTCCGGCTTCTTCCCCGAGAGAGGTTGATACAGATTTTTCTGATACAGATAATCTTCTATCTGCATTTTCCAGAATCCAAAATCTGATCCATCAAACCTCTCTAATCTCACTTTCCCTTCATCTGCGGCCATGGCTCCCACTTGAATCTGACTTCCTCTAGATCGTTTCACGCTCTGATACCAGTTGTTGGGAATTTAACCCTGAAACCCCTAATGCAACAGAAACGCAGAATAGAGAACAGTACACCAAGTTTAACGTGGTTCGGCAACTGCCTACGTCCTCGGGAGCCACACAGTCAATTTCTTATTTAATCTAACAAGAAATTACAATCAAGAGCAAATCCCTAAACTGGGATTCCTCAAACAAACACTGTAGCTACAGTGTTAATACCCACACTATAAATCCCCTCTTCTCTTTTCTCTCTCTTCTTAAATCCCCCTCAATCACTGTTGAGAGCTGCGATTAATCAAAGAAAATCACTGCTGTGATTTTAAGAGAACGCTGCTGCGTTAAGAGGGTCTCTCTCTCTACTTAAATCCCCTCTCTCTCTCTTCAATCCTCTTTTCAATCTCCCCTCAAAATCCCAAATATTCTGAGCGCTGGAGAAAAAAGGAACGAAGAACAGAGGGAAAAAATCGCCGCCAGAGGAGAGTTCGGGGAAGAGGAAGCACAGCCACGGCACCGAAAAACCCTAGGGCTGGGGGTTCCTTTTATAGCCGAAAAAAGGACAGGCTGGCGACAGCCTGTCGCCAGCCACGCGATGGACGCGGAGGTGGGCATCGAAGACGCGGGGGTCGGCATCTCCAAAGCCGAGGGTCGCGTTCGCCCCAAACGAAAGTCGCGTTCGCCGATCGAGCTCAACTGCTCGAGCTTGCCTCCATCTTCGCCTGCGCTCACCTCATCGGACGGAGGTTGGTATCCACCCCAACCTAACAATCAAAATATGACTATGTATTTGTAGCAAGCTATAACTTTGACATCAAATTCTCTTGGTTGGTGCATCAAGTGTGGGGAAAATTATTGAATTCCGAAAGTAGGGGGGGTGATTGCTGTCAATTTTTGAAAGGGCCTTAGTTTGCTCGGAACTGCATCTTAGTAGTTATATTTTTAGACTCATGCCATATGTGAGCACCGCCTCATTATTCTCCTTCACTTGGAAAGTCATCTTTAAATGTATAGTTATTCATTACAGATATACTATATGTGATATGCTAACAGGTCATGTTTATTGTATCTAGCCTGTACATGCTAGAGCTCAATCCTTATTCCTGTTTGTGCCACAATCCTAATGGTGATTCCAAAATAGCTAGGGTTTGGTGCTGTTTTGTTTGAGCTTGTGTATTTTACAGACTGCTGCTGGGGTTGTGCCTTTTGATTTCAGCTTGTGCAGCATTTGCTGCAGCTGGGGTTTGGTGCTGTTTTGTTTGAGCTTGTGTAACATAGATGCTCTTTGGGGTTGTGCCTGTTATTGGGAGCTTGTGCAGCTCCTGCTGCTGCTGGGGTTTGTTGCTTGTTTACTCCCTATCTGCTAGGTTTGCTGCTATTTTGTTAAGAGCTTGTGTAGCTCGTGGTTGCATTTTGTGTTGCTGTTTTGGTTTTCCTTGCCTGTGGGTTACTTGCTGTTTTGGTTTGTCTTGCCTGTGGTTTTCCTTGCACTTGATATGTGGCAATGATGATGATCAGCGTTTACTGAGAATGCAATCTAACTTACATCGTTTATTATATCCAGATGAGGCAAAAGGGGATGAGATTGCAGCCTACATTGAATTGACAATGTCTAGGCGAGGCAATTCATCCTTATAATGCAATCTGTAATAAACATGTAAGTTATAGGTAGGGCAATCAATGATGACAAGTTGATCTATTACTGAGCCATACAATATCAATTAGAATTTGTACCCAGTTCAAACAACAGTTTTCATTACATCCTCAGTAGTTTTTGCAAGTACAGGTACATGACATGAAGTTTGTAATAATTAAAATAACACAAAAAATTGCTAAGAAAATTGCAGAAATTTTCCAAACTAGTAGTTGATTTTCGACAAGTCTCAATTCTTTCTTCAGCTTCTTTGATTGCAAAATATATTTATCTCTGTACCTATTTTCTTTGACATATTGGCTTCCTTGGTTGCTTGATGACTCTCCTCTTTCTTCAGCCCATTCGAAAAAATTGCATTCTTTATTTGGGAATTTTGCACACCCCCAATAACACCTACCCTTATTTTTACCATTCTTGCACACTTTCATCGGTGTTCGGAGATGACAGTCGCAATAAACTTCATAATTCTGCCAGCACTCTTCTGATATCAATTTCATGTCGGGGCAGCAAATTGAAGACAATGGGAATTTTATAAATGCTGAAAATGAGAATGCTTGGATTAATTTTGAGGCCTCAAGGTGAATTTATAGCCGCCATGGCCCTCTACTAGCCGTTGCTACAGTGTTTTACCTAAGAATTTTGTAATCTGAATTTTGATTATGAAAATAGCCGTTGCTACAGTGATTTCTGCTTGAAATCTAAATTTTGGGGGCTTCAATCCGTTGCTACAGTGTTTTTTTAAATGTAAAGGGGGCTAGCCGTTGCTACAGTATCGATTCCAAAAAAAAAGGGTCTTTTGGAACCAAACATGGTATTAGGAATTGAACAATTTTTATAAAAGTGAGATTCCTGATCCTTTGGGTGAAACAAACATAGAATACAAAAAAATGGGATTCCATAAATCTAAAACTTGTCTATAAATTTTTTATGGATTAGGTTGGAATCCATAAATAAAATAGGATTTCTAATCCTATTCCTACCCTCTATTGAACCAAACAGCCCCTTTAAGTTTCTTTATTTTCTGGGCTAAATTGCACAGAAGCAACGGCTCCTAAAACGGAGGAGAATGAGAATGACAAACAGCATCGGTGCATGTTCTCCAACACGCGACGTCAACCGACGAAGGAGGTGCTGCTCTCTCGGTCAACGCGTTGCAGCTTCGACGCTCCCACTCATCTGACAGCGATTGCCTGGCGCACGTGCGCTCGTTGAGAGCCTCAGGCCCTCAGCTCTAATGAAATGTGCCATGGTCTAGGTTTTTTTTAAGAAGCCAAATAACACGTGTTAGTTGAAATTTCGATATGAAATTTTTCTAAAGCTTATTCAATACATTCTAAGGTAGTTTGCAACCCTTAAATCATGGGTATTTACAAATATACACTCTAAATTTCAATATTTACAAAACTACCCTTCAAATCTTTAATTTTTAAAAAAAATTACTCTCAAAGCAATTAATCATCAACTTTGATAAGCTAATTTGTAATTGCAATGTTAAAATTGTCAACAAAATAGTCAATTTTTAGCACCAAGTTGATGATTTATTGATTTTAAGGACGTTTTTTTCCCCATAAAGGTGGATTTGGGAAGTATTTTTGCAAATACCCATAAAGCTTGGTCGCTTCTGCAACGGTACTACAGTTGTTTTTCATTCTTAATTTGTAAGTTTATTTTGGTTTCAATTACGTGTTCGTCAATGGAAAGTCAAAGTTTATCTTAAAAAACAAAGTTTGTCAGGGTTTTATTTCAAAAACATGAATGAAATTCAAAACAAACTTGTTTCGATTAGAAGCCATGCGTGCACGTACCGCTCACTAACGAATTAATAAGAAGAATCGCCATGATAGACGCCGAAGTCTTTTGCAATAATTAATAAAACATTTTAAGCCTCTTTTCTTTTTAGGGTTAGTCACAGAAAACACCAACAAACTTTAAGAGAGTTGCAGTAAACACCCATCACCTTTTTTACACAAAAGCCCCTTGAACTTCACGAATTGTTGTACATAATCCCCATGAATTATTTTATTTCACTAAATTTTACTTTAAAAAATTCTCATTTGATCTCCAAATCAGCACAATCGATTCTAACATCTCATGTGGCAAGCACGTGCCAATAAAAAAAGGATGGAAATAATTTCTCAATCCTCAAAAAAATTACATATCTTTCTATTTTATAAAAGAGTAACTTTTGGGTCTAAGAAGAATTTTTTTAAAACTTTTTTTTTATCATATGCTTATCAGTGGCGACGTTACAGTTGATTATGCTAATTTGAGGATGAAAAGATAAATCTCCAGGTAAACTTTGATGAAATAAAATAGTTAATGGGAGTTATATGCAATAACTCTCATAGTTCAGAAGTTAGACTAAATAAAAAGTTGATAGGAATTTATTGCAACTCTTCAAAGGTTGATTGGAGTTTTCTATATATAAACATGACTAAAACGCGTTTAGAATCAATGGATGCTTGAGTATACGACTAACATCCTCTATCTCTTCCCATCTTGTACGTCAGTACGTGGATACCCAAATACACACGCAGCCATTAATTATAAAAGGGCAAGAAGAGTTCACGTGCCAATTCAAACCTCTTAAAAAGACACGTGCAAAAATACTACTAGACAATGGCAAATGTTTTTTTTTTGCGGTTGGGTTGTTGGTTTTTTTTTTTTTTTTTTTTGTTGGGTTCCCCCCCCCCCCCCCCCCCCCCCCCCCCCCCCCCCCCCGCTCCACCACCCCCGGGGGTGGGTGGGGGGCGCCCCTTTCCCCCTTCCCCACACACCAAGAAAAAAAAATGAAATTGCAATCAATCCCCAAAGTAAATGAGATTTAAATTGAAAATGGAATTGCAATTAATCCCCAAATTAAATCGGAAAAAAATCCTCAAATAAAAAACAAATAAATGTGAGCTCTCTTGAACTGCAAGTTATTATCTTATTTACAAGTTGAACTGAGCAAGAGAACTTCTCTATAGTTTATCTACTGATGTTAAAAATTTCATGCTTTTATAATTACTAGTTTTTATGCACGTGCATTGTATGTGGTTAAATATCATAATTATTCATTTTTAGTTTATTTTCTTACTAAAATTTGTTCTTCGATTTCGATTTTTGCTCACTTATGTCTCTAAATTTTAATATTGTGATTATTTATCTTATTTAATATTTGTTTGAGTGGACTACATGAAAAAAAAATATTTGTTTTTTAATATTTGTTTGAACGGGCTACACGAAAACAACATGAGGCCAATTTGAATATTCATGTTATTTAAATCGACATGAAAAAAAGCTTCACCTAAGAAAGTATAATGTTGTAAAAGTAGAAAATATTTGGAAAAAATAGCATTATAATAGCAAGAGAAATAATTAAATCCGATGAGCCTAGACAATAAATTAGAAGTGGCTACATGGCACAAAAGAGAATATGGATTTTATTCGTAATCATTGATAGACTTCATTGAAAACCATAAACTAAATATTAATGCTAACTCTAATATAATTTTATATGATAAAAGTATCCACAAAATAAGTATATAAATATATACTTATTTTGGCATTGATAAATTCTAGGAAGGTCGAGATTTAGATCGTCAACTTTTTGGCATTATTGTTCTAACTATTTAGATTACAATTACACTACCAAATCTGCAATTGGCAAATAACTAAAATGTTTTTAAGAAAAAAAATAAGGATGTTCTTTCATTTATGTGACACTACAATATTCTTTCCTAACATATAATTTGAATACATAGAACATATCATTATGTAATACTTCCCGATATATGTCAACAGAAAAAAGGAGCAGCAAAATCACCGACAATACTCGAGGAATAAACCGAGCAGAATAGAATCTTCACATGATACTTTCGTAAGTAATAGCAACAAATAAGCACTATAACATATCTAAAAAGATTCTTTTTTCCATAATTTACTTTAGATATTTTCAACAGTTTCTGCGGTTGTGCTCGGCACAAATAAAACCATAGTACTAAAGAATCAACAAATCTCTGAATTCATATAAAAATAGAGGTCCATTAAAAGTTTTCTGCAGCAGACTTCATGCCTCTTATCAATTTTCTTGTGAGTCGAGACTTTCTGAGTACGAAGAAAGACATAAAACAGCTTCATTTAGGATTAGAGTGTAAGTATCATGCTCAAAGTCATGACTACATAATCTACTTGAATAGTTCTCATAATTACGGTACTCGAACATAATCTTGTCATCAGCGATACTGATAACTTTGGGTAATTATGGTGAACCTAAGCAGCTCTTGTTGAGTCGAGTGTGGAGATCAAACCTTGCAGGTGAGATTTTTCAGGCGAGGTTGTCGGTGACCAGATGCAGGCGAAGTGTTTGTTAGAAAATTGCAATAAAGAGAAGAAAAGAAATTTGACTTTGATTCCTTTAATCTCGGTTACAATTCGATTACAAAAGAGAGGAGAACGAATTTGATTCTCCCCTTTGTTTAAAACTGGGTTCTTCTCGGTAGCGATGGAATGCCTCCTTCGATTGCTTACATCGAATTTGCTTTCCGTTGACGATCCGCACGTCTTGATTCACCGGAACGATATCTCCTCCTCACGATTTGACGTTGTGGAGAACTTGCGTGGTAAGTTTGAAACTCTGGACAAGTTGGTAACTCTGAACGAGTTGGAAACTCTTGAAAAAGAGTTGATTTGAACCGAGAATCAGTTCTCAAGCCAAGGCCGAAGGCTTCAAGGAATGCTCCAAAGGATGAATGCCGATCTCTCAATCTACGATGCTCCCCCTTTGCTGCCCAGTCCAGATCCGAATGTGCCAGCCTGAACTCCATTGAGTTTACCCATATTTATAGAGAATTAAGGGGTGTAACCGCCCCCTTAATTCTCTCCATCATGGGGTTGAGAGGGGTGTAACCGCCCCCTTAATCTGCTCCCAAGTGGGGCGGAAATCCCTCAGATCATGGAGGAAAAACGGTTCCTGTAACCGTTCAGCTCTTACTTGAACGAGTCAAACGCCCACGTTGGCATTCAGGACCCTAACTCCGCATTTTAGACTAGAGACACGGAGTTGGGTACCCGCTGAGCGCTGACAAATGCGAGGGTCGACCCCGGCGTTTCGATGTTGTAACGTGAGTTTGACCCTTGCGTTTTGATGTTGCAACGTGGGTTCGACCCTGGCGTTTTGATGTTGTAACGTGGGTTCGACCCTCGCGTTTTGATGTTGTAACGCGGGTCCGACTCCAGCATTTTACTGTTGACACACGGGGAGGACCTCCGCGTCTTGCCTTGAAGAGATTATCACCAAGTAATCTCTTTTGTCATAGCGTTGCAAAGATCATTGTCTTGTAATCTTCGTCTTGGCTCGTTGAGAATATGAGAGTCGTCAGATTGTAACTCCCGATATTGATTGTAAATGCTGTTGAACTAGAGCTCTTATCGGTTGTCGTGAAGGTCGTCAGATTGTAACCTTCATCATCTACGTAAAAGTCTTCAGATTATAGCCTTCTGGAAGTCGTCAGATTGTAACTTCCATCATCGGTGTTTGATGGGGATAAGCTATCTATTGTGATTTTTAGACAGCCTACAGAACCCCCTCCAAAGTTTTTGAAAGTTCGCGGTTGACTGGGATGAATTTTCGGAATACTTTGGATCTTAACTCTGATCTTGGAGCTATTGATTCCTTGTCGTAAAGGAGTCATTCTCTGCACTCGCTTCGAAGGCATCTTGGTTGAAGGGATTTGCCATGTAGGACCTGTGTGAAGGTATGCGCCATAATCCTACTTCTGGAATGTAGGGGTGGACTCTGTATTTTGAACTTGAGACGTGAGTCTCACCCTTGCATGTTGAATTTGGAACACGGGTGTGACCTCGGCGTTCGGTTTTTGCGTCGCGGGTCTGACCTCAGCGTTTGGTTTTCGCATAGCGGGTCTAACCTCAGCATTTTGACTTGAAACGCGGCTATGACCTTGGCATTATCGTTTTTGCGACGCGGGTCTGACCTTGGCATTGTGGTTTTTGCGACGCGGGTCTGACCTTGGCGTTATCGATGTGAGACGCGGATGTGACTTTCATGCATTTTTGACTAAGTCTTTGAGACTTATCTTCAGCTTATTCATTTCAAGTCTCGGCTCACATCCATTAAGCTAATGGATTTACGAACATACATAGGATTTTTGGCAAACCCTCAGCCATCAACGGATTTGATAAGCCTTTACCGACTACCGTTTGAGTCGGGCTAGCATGTGAATTATTTGAATCTGTTTCACATGTAACGTTATGCTAAGAGAATTAACCCTCTTAGACTTGATGCTATGATTTTGAATACATAGACTTTGTCATTTTTACGGAAAAAGACTAACCGGTAACGCGTGTTAGGCGTAGGCTTATCTCTAATTAGGGATCGAGATAAAATCCCCCATGCGTGTAAGGCATGAATTTCGGCGTTATTAATAACAACCTGCTACGGTATTGAATACGTAGACTTTTTTCCTTTTTACGATGAAAGACTAACCGGCAACGCGTGTTAGGCGTTGACTTATCCCTACTTAGGATTTGTGATAAAATTCCCTATGCGTGTTAGGTATGGATTTTGATGCCCTTTTCATGGCAAAAGACTAACCGGCAACGCGTGTTAGGCGTAGACTTATCTCTAATTAGGGATCGAGATAAAGTCTCACATGCGTGTAAGGCATGGATTCTGGTGTTATTAATAACAACCTGCTACGATGTTGAATACGTAGACTTTGCTACTATTTCTTCCTGTGTTATATTTTCACTCGAAACACTGAAAGAAAATTGGAAGTGCCAGAGGTGTAGTATTAACTTGGCATGAATTTTCACTTAGAGTGAAATTCAAAAATTTTCTTCACTATCACTAGGATAATTCTAGAAAATCTTTAATCCGCTGGGGATTTTATAATGAAAACTTGTTATTCTTGTTGAAGAAGAATTAACAAGTTCATTGGGGGGTTTGACTGTTAGAGGTATGATGTTAACCTAATAGTATTTTATGGACATATCACTCTATTGAAGAGAGTCGATAAGTTGGTTTGGTTGTCAGAGGTGTGATGTTAACTTGACTGGTTTGTGGGCCTATCGCTCTATTGAAGAGAGTCGATAAATGGATTGTTGCGATCAGGACAACTTTGAGGACTTATCGCTCTATTGAAGAGAGTCGATAAGTGTATTGTTATGATCAGGGTAACTTTGAGGACCTATCGCTCCATTGAAGAGAGTCGATAAGTGGATTATTGCGATCAGGGCAACTTTGAGGACCTATCGCTCTATTGAAAAGAGTCGATAAGTGGATTTGGTTGTCAGAGGTTTAGTGTTAACATGACATGATTTGTGTTGCGATTGGAGCAACTGGTGGACTTATCATCCTACTGAAAAGGATTGATAAGTGAATTTAGTCAGAGGTTTAGTGTTAACGTGACAGGATTTGTGTTGCGATTGGAGCAACTTTGTGGACTTATCATCCTATTGACGAGGATTGACAAGTGAATTTTGTCAGAGGTATAATGTTAACGTGACAAGAGGATGTTGCGATCGGAGCAACTTTGTGGACTTATCATCCTATTGAAAAGGATTGATAAGTGGATTTGTCAGAGGTTTGGTGTTAACGTGACAAGAGAATGTTGCGATCGGAGCAACTTTGTGGACTTACCATCCTATTAACGAGGATTGATAAGTGGATTGTCAGAGGTATGATGTTAACGTGACAAGAGAATGTTGTGATCGGAGCAACTTTGTGGACTTACCATCCTATTGAAAAGGATTAATAAGTGGATTTGTCAGAGGTTTGGTGTTAACGTGACAAGAGAATGTATACTTGTGACTTGCACAAGGTCTTGGGAATTAGCGTCTCGCTGGGGAAACTTGTTAGGTGAGTTTATCATCGGAAGCGATGAGTTTTGATGCTCGTGATATGAATAAGACTTTGAGGACTTAGTGTCTTGCTGGGGAAGATTGCGATTTGAGCAATTTCGAGGACCTATCATCCTATTGACAAGGATTGATAAGTTGATTGTCAGAGGTATATTATTAACGTGACAAATTGGGAGTGATGCAAGCTACATTCATACTCTGTGGGGGTGATGATCGTCAGAAGTGTAATGTTAAATCGACGATATAAAAGATTCGTTACTCTTAATTCAATGGATTCCAAGTAACCAACCCCCAGTCTTGATTAAGACTTAGCAGGGGAATAAAAAGAGGTAGACAAGGCCCATCATCTAGTGAGGCACTATCCATTAAGTAGGAATAGAGGCATATCACCAGGAAGGCCATTATCTGATGAGTTTAACTATTAGAGGTAACTGTTAACGTGATAGTTTTTGTGGACCTGCCATCCTACTTGAAGAGGATTGGCAAGATAATTTGGAGGGAATGGACTATCAGAGGTAATCATTAACGTGATAGTTTTGATAGACCCGCCATCCTACTTGAAGAGGATTGGTGGGGGAATTTGAAGAAAACAGACTATCAGAGGTGATCATTAACGTGATAGTTTTAGTGGACCTGCCATCCTATTAAAGCGGATTGATAAGTTGATGGACTATCAGAGGTAAGTGTTAACGTGATAGTTTTGATGGATTTCGTGGTTGACAGAGGTATTTTATTAAACGTGACAACTAAAAAAATTATTATATTCATAATCCAATGAACTACAAATAAACCAACCCCTAGTCTTGAACAAGTGCAGGGGGAAAAATGATTAGACATGGCACATCGCCTCGTGAGCCATTATCAAACGAGTTTGACTATCAGAGGTGACTGTTAACGTGATAGTTGTTAGACCCGCCATCCTACTGAAGAGAATTAGCTTCAGCTGTAGGCGTATAAAATTGCCTATAGGTCCCTTAGCATAGCTCGGCAGCCAAGCCACCTTGGGGTGGCTCGGCATGAGCCGAGCCACCCCAAGGTGGCCGGTTTTCCCCCCCTCTCCCCTTGTGTGTTGTGTACACGTGCATACGAGCACAGTGAGAGGCTATAAATAGAGGAGGGGTTCTTCATTTTCAAAGGTTGGAAAAAGAGGAGTCGAAGCTCTGCCGGATTCAGATCTAAACACTTAAAAAGATTGGAGCTTTGGAACTTCAAGGGCTTGTCCATCCAGATCCGGTGCTCGGCGATCGTCAACGCCAAATAAGGCAAGAGTTCGAGAGGAATCGGATCCCGGATCTCAGATCTACGTCGTTATACTCCGGATCTAAGCTTGGTTCTTAGATCCCGAGATTCGAGCGGTCGTTTCCTTGGTGAAACGATCTCTCCCGGCTATTATCTCCTTGGTGGGATAATACCCATAATACGTCGTAGATCTACTTGGATCCAGATCACGTGGTGGTCCACGGTAAACAACCCCGGCGCAGGCAAACAACCCACGCAAGCGAGTGACTGCAAAACAGGAGCTCGCGATCTGTTCGACAAATAAGGAAATAAAGTTGTAATCTTTCTTTTCTTTTATTTTGATTTTCGTTGTAACCGGATCTTATAAAAAGACCGGATCTTTGTAACCGATAAACAGTTATTGAGATGGCAATGATATCAATAAAGAAAGCAACAATTTTTCCCGCGAACAATCTGGCGACCACAGTGGGAGCCAACAGCTTCGCTGCCGAAGCTGGAGCGTCGCAGCCGCGGATCTCGATCCTGGTCATGGAGGAGGTCGAGTACGAATTCGACCAACAGAAGTACGAGGAGTACGTATCCTCGTCCGGATCTACCTCCACCCCCAAGTCCAAGAAGTCCTAAAAGTTCTCCTCCAGGAGAAAGGTTCGTTGGTGCGATGAAGTTGAAGCCACCAACGACGACCTCACCCTGATCGACGCCGAAGTTGCGTTGGGTGAAGTCCCACCGGCCTCCAAGAAGGTCAAGTCCGCCATTGAAGGCGTGGTGACTCTCTCCAAGAGAGCCCGCCAGAGGCAGCATCAACGCCTCGCGAAGCAATTCGCCAAGGCCATGAAGTCCGTTGACGGGGTCCGCTACCATGCGGATCTGAAGAACAAACGAGGCAAACAGCCTCAACAACAAATGAAGGGTGGTTCCTCCAAACCATCGACTATGGAGTGGGTCCGTGTCAAACGGAATCGCTCGACTCTGGAGGAGCGCATCCGCAAACGCCGCGCGTTATCAGCGCAAGCACAGGCTAAAGCTGAAGAAGCCCGGCGGAAGCTGCAGAAGGAGGTGGTCAAGAAGCCACCATCAACTCGCAAGGTTTGGAGGCCCAAGTCTGAAGCATCGGTTCAGGCCAAAGAGCAAAACCCACAGCCTCCGAAGATTCAATCTCCGGCAAATCAATCCAAACAGCCAGTGATTACCGCAACTACTCCGGGAGATCCCGCAGGACCATCCCAGAAGAAGAAATCAGTTTTAGAGCGCCTCGGTCCAATTTCCAAAGAACGAGGCAAAGCTCCGGTCCAAGAACGCTTGGGGCCAATGAAGAAGCCCCAAACGATGCAACACGCTGGGGGTCGCCGCAACCCTCAACACTTGGAGAAAATTGTGGCACCCAAGCGCACAACTTTGCGCATCGAAGTGCAAGAGCCTGCTGAAGATTCACGCCCACAAAGGCGAGTTTCAAGGCGCGTGACTCTTGAAGGCCCAAAGAAGGCCATTCATCCTCAGAAGGAAACTTTGTCGTCTGATGACGATGATGTTATACCTGAGAGATCGTGCCAACACACGATTGGTTGCTCCGCCCTTCAAACGGACGAGCTGTACTATCGTACCGGGGGTACGAGTAAATCCAGAAAGAGGAGCCCTCGAAGGTTTGAGACTCAGTGTCCTTGCTCGAAGCTCATTCGGGCGGTACTATCCGAGTGCAACTGCGCCAAGGCGGTCCCCGAGAGAGTTTCTGTGTTTGAAAGACTCAGCACCGAAACGTCAAAACCGAGGCATAGGCGTTTCCAACGAAGAAGAACAAGGGTCGAAGACGGTGAGCATTCAAGGGTCACCGCCAATATGACCAGCACAAGAATATCGGCTCAGGATAACCCCGAGGCGGTTCCAGAAGTACCCCGACGGGTAACTCGTCTTCAGTCCGGGGCTATCATTCGCGCGACGTATGGTAGAATCCGAACAAGAGTACCTTCGGGAGATGAAGAATCAGATGCTGGCTCAGCAGTGGCGTCTGATAACACCGTGTCCAGTGAAGGACAAGCCCGCGAGTCGTTTATGATAAGCGCGGAGCAAGTGGCCAAGATGCTTGAAGATACCATGGCCAAACAACAGGAAACTTTTAGGTTCGAAATGCAAATGGCTATGCAGAACATGAGAGAGATGCATGACCAACAGCTTCAAGCATTGAGGAACCAACAAGGCGAACCAAGTCGTCCTAACCAGAACAACCTAGAAGATGAAGACACAAATGAAGCTCGCAATACCAACAACCTTCCCATCAACCCAGGGGGTGGTAACGAGAATGCTAGCGAAGACACAGGTGAAAGCCTAAAAATTAAAAATCTCGAGAGCAAGATCAACACATTGATCTCTGCTCAAGAGACGAAAAAGACGGGCATTCCTTGTCCATACCCAAGAGAGTGGGAATCAATCCCATATCCGGCGAAGTTCAGTCTAATTAACTTCACGCCGTTTAATGGGATGGGTTCACCCACTCAGCATTTGATTTATTTCAAATCGCACTTGGGAGTCATCTCTGGTAATGAGCCTCTGATGGTACGGTCATTCGTCGGCACTCTTCGCGGAGCTGCCTTCGATTGGTATCGTCGCCTCAAGCCAGGAAGCATAAACAGCTGGGACGACATGGAGACTAAGTTCCTCGTGAACTTCTTCGACGACGACACCGAAATCTCTATCGGATCGTTGCTCGATGAGAAGCAGAAAGCGGGGAGCTAGTCGACACCTTCGTCAAGAGGTTCCGCAACAAGGCGATGAATTGTCGGGACCCAATCACCGATGAATTCATCCTCCAGACCTGCCACAACAACCTTTCGCTGGATGTGTTGGAAGCAATGGGCACCGCACCATCCAAGACCTGGAAGGATTTGAAAGTCCGAGGGGAGCAAGCTGAGCGGTTCCTCAGGAGAAAGAAGGCGGAGAGAGGCCAACCGGCAACAAATCCTCCGAAGCAGAACTTCAACCAGAAAGGGAAAGGTAAAGCTCATGCTAATGCCGTTGATGCTAACCAAACTTTCCAATTACAACTTCAGCAACAGCAGTAGCAGCGAGCGCCACAACAATCGCAGCCGCATTGGCAGCAACGGTCTCAGAAGCAAAAGTCTTCGGAGCCGAGGTTTCCTAAAGTCTACTCCTTCAAAGATGATGAAGTTCCCGGCATATTCAAGTACCTATTGGAGAACAACAAAATCCAGTTGCCGGCGATCGTAGATCATGAAGGAGCCACCAAGGTGACGGACCCGAAGTACTGCGCGTACCATAGAGCGGTCCACCACCCAACGAAGTCTTGCTACCACCTCAAGGACAAGATCCAGGCATTGATCGACGTAGGGGTCATAACTCCGAAACCGGCTAAGAATGTGGGAGCAAACGCGGTGTCGATTAGTTTTGGATCAGTACCTACAGCTTGGTTTGAGCCGAAGCGTGTCACCAAAGTCGGGATGAAGACGGTGAATGACGACCCGCACGGACAACGCCAAAAGGGACTTGTGCCTCACACAGCCCCAAACGGTGAAATTCTCTGGGTGCACTCCGACCTGATTGAAGATGAATAATGGGCCGGATCGTCATCCAAGAAGAAGTCCAAAGGAAAAGGCAAGTCTTGTTACGGAGTTTCTACCATCCCAGGAGAAGATGACGAAAGAATCCCCGCTTTCCCACTTTCCGACGAGGAACAGGAGGTCTTTGCGACCCGGAGTGGAAATGAATACCACTTCAAATATCCATCCCCTGGTGATCAATTTGCTGAGCAGGGGGTGACAAAACGAGGACCAGCCAAGACGCTCACAGAGCTGGGGGTGGTTACGGTTCCTAAACCGGCTGAAGATGTTCAACGACAGCCGATAGATAAGCAGAAAGAAAAGAGGCCCGAGGAGGTTCAAAATCCGAAGCAGTCTCGTTTCAGTCGTCCGATTGGAAAAGATAAACCAGAGAGTTCAAAAAATCCGCGTGTCTTCGATATCATGGCTCAGCTGGCTAATATTCCTGCGCGGATAACGCTGTATGAGTTGCTGCGGCTATCTAAGGAAACTAGAGAAGCCTTGCAAGAGGCCTTGGCCGATTCAGAGGCGTTCCTCACCAGGATCAAGCCAGTGCCTGAGGAGCTAGAATTGTTAGCCCAACAGTGTAACGTGGCAGCTAAGAACCTTCCCTGCATCACCTTCACCAAAGAGGATATGCAGACGAAGAATTCAAATCATGATCGGCCCTTGTACTTCGTCGGGTACATCGGCTCCAGCGAAGTCAACCGAATCCAAGTGGATCCGGGTTCCGCTGTGAGTATTATGCCACTTCGCCTAATGCATAGCCTTGGCATTCCAGTCAGCAAGTTGGCATCTACGGGCACAGTTATTTACGGATTCAACACCAGCGGGTCAAGACCTTTGGGTAAGATCCGGATAAAGTGCCAAATGGGCGATCTAAAAACGGAGGTCACGTGCTACGTGATTGATGTTGAGACATCCTATAACTTACCATTGGGTCGGCTTTGGATCCATAGTAATGTTATAGTTCCCTCCACTCTGCATCAGTGCTTGAAATATGTCGACACTGATGGAAGAGTTAGGACGGTGGTCGCGGATAAGCAACCATTCAAAGGGTATGAGAACTACTTCACAGATTTTCTCCTTTATGGTAAAGAATCCGATACGGAACCATCGATCCAGGGCATGGACAGCGGAGAAGAAGCAGATTCCGAGGCCGAATTCGATTACAATGGTGGTTTTGTTTTGAATAACATTGTACCCTTTGTAATCAATCTCGACGACGAACAGTCGTCAGATGGCGGTTGTAACTGGCAACTTGCCGATATTGAAATAAATCGTGATTTAGAGTATTCTTTGTCTCTTGATGATGCGATAAAGGGATTATACGATAATCCCGAATTATGTATGCCGCTCCGATCATCTTATGTAACGAAGAAGCGTCTCCAGCATTCTTTCGGAACAACTCGGATTATTCCTGCCAAAACAGGAGGACAAAAAGAAGTGATTTATGATAAAGGAGAAAATCTTCCATTGCCAGATCATTTCCTAAGAGAAGATGAAGATGATGACAAGTCTGGTCTGCACTTATCTAAGTATAGTCCGGAAGCACGCGTGCTCATGGAAAAACAAGGGTACGACTTTACACTCGGAGAAGGTTTATACTTCGATCGAGGTTCCCGTATCCCAGTCAAAGCGGCATATGTCCCAAAAGGGAAACCGGATAATTATTACCATCACAAGAGAGGCCTAGGCTATGTCTCATCAGATGACGAATGTGGTTGGCAAATCATAGATCAAATTGCCAACAAAGCCAAAGATGGGTATTTGTCAGATTCTTCAGCTGAGGATTCCGACACAAGTTTGGGAGAAATGTTCAAGACCTTAATGTCGAACATGACTACAGCTGATCCATCTACGATGGAGGACGACGATCAAATGTCAACGTGGGAGTACCCATGGGTTCATCACCTGAACATGCAATATGGTGATAGGTTCGAACAGAGAGAGCCACCCACCGAAGACGAAGTAGTCCAGATCAATATGGGTGATGAAGCCAATCCAAAGCCCATATTCATCAGTGGTAGTCTCCCCTCAGATGAGAAGGAAGAGTTAATTGCCTTGATCAGAGAGTACATTAATGTCTTCGCCTGGAACTATGAAGACATGCCAGGGCTTGACCCCAATGTGGCAATGCACCGCCTCGACATCAAGCCGGATGCCAAACCTGTCAAGCAACAGCAAAGACGGTTTCGTCCGCAGATTATGGAAGCCATCGAGGCAGAAGTTAAGAAGTTGATCGACTCAGGATTTATCCGAGAGGAACAACATCCAGACTGGCTAGCCAACATCGTTCCCGTCATGAAGAAGAATGGCAAGATCAGGATTTGCATCGACTTCAGGAATTTGAATGAAGCATGTCCAAAAGATGATTTTCCTCTCCCGATCACGGATGTCATTATTGACAATACATGCGGATTCGAGAGAATGTCCTTTATGGACGGCTTTTCGGGGTATAATCAAATCAAGATGCACCCGGATGACGAGAAGCATACAGCATTCAGTACGCCCCTCGGTGTCTTCTGCTACACGGTGATGCCGTTCGGTCTGAAGAATGCAGGTGTTACATACCAACGAGCGATGACTAAGATCTTCCAGAAACACCTCAGGAAAACAGTTGAATGCTACGTTGATGATTTGGTGGTAAAAAGCCGCAACAAAGAAGATCACATCAAAGACTTGAGAACAATGTTTGATCTCATGCGGAGTCATCAGTTGAAGATGAATCCCACAAAATCCTTCCTCGGAATGTCCAGCGGAAAATTCCTGGGATTCGTCGTCACCACTAAGGGTATACACATCGACCCAGACAAGGTAAAGGCGATAAATGAATTGCAACCCCCGAGAAATCTAAGGGAACTCAGAGGATTGCAAGGGCGTTTAGCTTACATCCGGCGGTTCATCTCAAACCTATCTGGGAAGTGCCAACCGTTCTCTAAGTTAAACAAGAAGGGTGTGTCGTTTATTTAGGACGATGCTTGCCAAAAAGCATTCGAAGATATCAAGGCATATCTGATGAATCCCCCTGTTCTTGTTGCACCAAAATCAGGTAAACCGTTCTTGATTTACATCAAGGCGATGAACCATTCGATAAGTGCTTTATTGGCACAAGATGATGATAATGGTCATGAATAGGCAGTCTATTACCTAAGTCGGACCTTGATAGGCGCCGAGTCTCGATACCCGATGATCGAGAAAGAATGTCTCGCATTGGTGTTCGCGGTACAGAAGATGCGACATTACTTGGTTGGCCAGACGATTTACGTCATCGCTAATGTTAATCCGGTACGGGTATTCATGACTCAACCAGGTTCGATAAATTGGCGGTTGGCGAAGTGGGCCCTTCTCTTGTCCCAATATGATTTGCACTTCAAACAGCAGAAGTCAGTCAAAGGACAAGCAATTTGTGATCTTCTGGCGGCAAGTCCGACAACAGATACGGTTGAAGTGTATGATGACTTGCCAGACGAAACCCACGAGGTTAACACCACATCACACCAACAAGTATGGCAATTATACTTTGATGGTGCTTCGAGAGCAGTTAATAAGGCAGTAACCCCTGGATGTCCTAAAGTCACCTCCGGAGTTGGAATGGTCTTAGTTTCCCCAGGGAAACACGTAATGCCTCGAGCTTATTCACTGACGAACCCATGTTCCAATAACGTAGCCGAGTACAATGCGCTTATCATTGGACTCAGTTTCGCCAAAGAGCTGGGGGTCGAATATCTCGAAGCCTTTGGAGATTCTCAATTGATCGTCAACCAAGTTCGTGGAGAGTATGAGGTCAGGAACCCAGACCTGATTCCGTACCACCAGGAGGCCGTCAGAATGGCAGATTCTTTTGAGGAATTCTATATCGAATATATCCCGCGTCTCTAGAACGCTTATGCGGATGCATTGGCAGCCCTAGCAGTATCACTCGCGCAACCGCCCGAAACTGAACTGCTAGTCACAGTAAGATCACACCAACTCTGCATACCCATATACGATATGGAGGTTGAAGAGGAGGATGATAAAAACGAGAACGCCAAAGAGGTGAACTCAACCCAGATCGGGTCTGAGTCCCGAGATTGGCGTTTTCCCATTATTGATTACGTCCAATACGGCATTTTACCAGAGGACGCAAAAGAAAAAGAATCTATTCGCCGAAGAGCTCCGCGGTTCTTTTACAATACCGAGACTCGTACGCTATATCGTCGGGGGTATGATGATTTGCTTCTCCGATGCCTTTCGAACGAAGAAGCAAAAGAAGTTCTTAAGGAAGCATATGAAGGAGAATACGGTGCGCATCAGCCTGGTCCCAAGCTGTATGATCGAATCAGAAGAATGGGATATTTCTGGCCAACAATGGTTCGTGACGCGATCGAGTACGCCCGAGAATGTCATGCTTGTCAAGTGCATGCAAATTATATGCACCAACCTCCGAAGCGATTACACACATCAACCACGTCTTGGCCATTCGAGACATGGGGTATGGATATTGTCGGTCCTATCTTTCCTCCTTCAGTCAAAGGTGATCGATTTATTCTCGCTATCACCGACTACTTTTCAAAGTGGGCTGAAGCCATTCCGCTTAAAGAAGTGAAGACGAACAATGTCATCAACTTCATCAAGCATCATGTCATATACCGACACGGCGTGCCGAGGCGGATCATTCATGACAACGGTCCGCAATTCATAAGCAACGCTTTTATCAGGTTCTGTGACAAGTTCAAGATTCAAGATGTTTCGTCAACAGCTTATTATCCCGCTGCGAACGGATTAGCTGAGGCTTTCAACAAGACGATCATCAAGATCCTGTCAAAGCTTGTGAAGACCAATAAGCGAGATTGGGACGATAAACTCGGCGAAGCGCTCTGGGCTTATCGCACCACCATACGTACACCTACGGGAGCCACTCCATATTCTCTGGTGTACGGATGTGAAGCTGTGCTACCGTTAGAGATTCAAATCCCCTCCCTTCGGATCGCTCTCGCAACTGAGATGACGACCGAAGAGCAGCATCAAAAACATCTTGAGGAACTCGAAAGGCTGGACGAAAAGCGCTTGGAAGCTCAACAACACATCGAGTTCTACCAGGCTAGGATATCCAGGGCTTTTGACAAAAGGGTCCGCCAAAGAAGCTTCAAGGAAGGAGATCTGGTTCTCGCTGCTCGTCGACCAATAATCCTCACCTCCAAGAAGAAAGGTAAATTCGAACCTAAGTGGGAAGGACCGTTCGTAATAGACACAGTCTATTCAAACGGTGCTTACCGCCTCATCTCTTTAGAGGGTGTCAGGCAATTAATGCCAATAAATGGGAAGTTTTTGAAAAAGTACTATCCCTAGTACATTCAGGATAACTCATTTATCGGGAAGTTCCTTGAAGAATATTACATTTAATATTCTAGAGGATAACCCAAAATAATTCTTTTTTCCTCCAAAATCCCTCACCGATCAATTTCAATTGACAGTGAGTCCACCAAAAAGGTCCACTCTTGATTTGGAGTCCCCTTTCGATAAACGAAAGAACTCCCTTTCATTTCTCTTTAGTTAAACCTTCTCATGGTTATAACCGAAGTAGCAATTTCACTTCGATAAACGAAGAACTCATATTTCGATCAGATAACCAATCCTATAAAAGGTAAGTTTATCTAGATCTTCCGGATTCTCGGAGTGGAGATCCCACTTCTAGTTTCCTTCTTGCACTGGAAATAGAACATAAAATTCTTCCTTTCCAGAAACAAGGAATAGAATATAAAATTCTTCCTTCCTTGTTCAGGGAATAGAATATAAAATTCTTCCTTCCCACACCAATTCTTTTTCCGAAATTTATCAATTTAGGATTCATCCTAGGTATTTTATCCCGAAACCTAAGCAGGGATAAGTCTGCGCCTAACACGCGCTGCCGGTTTAGTCTTTTTCCACAGAAAAAGACACCAGAGTTCGATTCTGGTGTATTTTATCCTGAAACCTAAGCAAGGATAAGTCTGTGCTTAACACGCGTCGCCGGTTTGTTCTTAACCGTTAAAAAGAACACCCGTCCGCATATTCAGCATTGTGGCATGTTGTTATTAATAACACCAAAATTCATGCCTTACACGCGTGGGGAATTTTATCCTGAATCCTAAGAAATGATATGTCGACGTCTAACACGCGTCGCCGGTTTGGTCTTTATCCGTAGAAAAAGATACCAGAGTCTGACTCTGGGGTCCTTTGTCCCAAAGCCTAAATAGGGATAAGCCAACGTCTAATACACGTTGCTGGGTAGCCTATTCCCATAACAATAGCAAAGTCTACATATTCAAAGTTGTAGTACAAAGTCTAAGGGAGTTCATTCCTTTAGCGCAACGTCACATGCGGAACGGATTAAAACAATCCGCATGTAAGCCCGACTCAAACGGTAGTCGGTAAGAGCGCATCAAATCCGTTGAAGGCTGAGGATTTGCCAAAAATCCTAAGTCAACGTCTCATACACGTTGCTGTTTAGTCTTTTCACAGGAGAAAGACGAAGTCTACGTATTCAATGTCATAGCACTAAAAGAGTTAACTCTTTTAGCTTAACGTCATGTGCGGAACGGATTTAAACAATCCGCATGCTAGCCCGACTCAAACGGTAGTCGGTAAAGGCTAATCAAATCCGTTGAAGGCTGGGGGTTAGCCAAAAATCCTAAAGTCAACACCTCACACGTGTCGCCGGGTAGCCTATTCCCGTAACAATGGCGAAGTCTATGTATTCGACATCATAGCACGAAGTCTCAGAGAATTCAATCTTTGAGCGCAACGTTACATGCGAACGGATTTAAACAATCTGCATGCTAGCCCGACTCAAACGGTAGTCGGTAAAGGCATATCAAACTCGTTGATGGCTGAGGGTTTGCCAAAAATCCTATGAGTATTATGGTTAACATTTCAAACGGAATGACGAATCATAATAAAAATAAAGATGAAAACCAGTGTCACTAAGAGAGTCAAAAGTCAAAACACTCAGCAAACAAAATCATACATCAAGCCCGTGGCTAAAAATCCGCTGGCTGAGCTTAGACAGCTTATCATCATAAGCTTGACTAAGCTCAGCTCTAATGGACTTCTCGGTAGCGGCAGAGGTCTTCGCAGCAGCCTCCACGGTCTCGGCTAGCTTCTGCTTCAAGGACTTCAACTCATCAGACAAAGCCGTACAGGTCTGCTGATCCTGTGCCTTCGTCATCTGAAGAATCCCGAAAGTCTCATTTTCTTCGCGGAGTTCCCTTTCAAGCCGGTCTATCTTGGTTTCACAAGAGATAAGAGAAGAATCGAGCTCGGCAAGTGAAGATAATCTGGTAGCAAGGCCGGTCTCAACTCGAGTTACTCGATCTCGCTGCATCTGAATCTCAAACTCAGCAAGAATCTTAGTCTCGCGCAGTGACTGTAAACGGGTCTCCAGCTCAGCAGCAACAAATGAAGAGG
>BQKN01044906.1:6529-21084 GCA_022839385.1 Asparagus kiusianus
TGAATTCTCTGAGACTTTGTGCTATGATGTCGAATACATAGGCTTTACCATTTGTTACGGGAATAGGCTACCCGGCAACGCGTGTTAGGCGTTGACTTTAGGGTTTTTGGCTAACCCCTAGCCTTCAACGGATTTGATTAGCCTTTACCGACTACCGTTTGAGTTAGGCTAGCATGTGGATTGTCCAAATCCGTTCCGCATGTAACGTTGTGCTAAGAGAGTGAATTCTCTGAGACTCGCCGCTACGACTTCGAATACGTAGACTTCGCCATTGTTACGGGAATAGGCTACCCGGCAACGTGTATTAGACGCTGACTTATCCCTACTTAGGCTTCGGGATAAAGGTCCCCAGAATCAGGTTCTGGTGTCTTCTTGGACAGTAAAAGACAAACCTGGCGATGTGTGTTAGGCGTCAGCATATCCTTTCTTAGGATTCAGGATAAAATTCCCCATGCGTGTAAGGCATGGATTTTGGTATTATTAATAACAACCTGCCACATTGTTGAATATGTGGGCGGGTGTTCTTTTTAACGGCTAAGAACTAACCGGCAACGCGAGTTAGGCGCAGACTTATCCCTGCTTAGGTTTTAGGATAGGATACCCCAGAATCGAACTCTGGTGTCTTTTTCTATGGAGAAAGACTAAACCGGCAGCACGTGTTAGGCGCAGACTTATCCCTGCTTAGGATTCGGGATAAACTTCCTAGGATGAATCCTAGATTGATAAATTCTTGGAAAAGATTGGTGTGGGAAAGGAAGAATTTTATATTCTATTTCCCGGTCTTCTTTTCGGGTGAAGGCGAACCCGAATACAAGAAAGAAAGAATTTTATATTCTATTCCTTGATTCTGGAAAGGAAGAATTTTATATTCTATTTCCAGCGCAAAAGAAACTAGAAGTAGGATCTCCACTTCAAGAATCTGGAAGATCTAGATAAACTTACCTTTTATAGGATTGGTTATCTAGATGAGTTTCTCGTTTATCGAAGTGAAATTTTAACTTCGGTTATAACCATGAGAAGGCTTAACCAAAGGGAAAAAGAAGGGAGTTCTTTCGTTTATCGAAAGGGGACTCTGAACTAAAAGTGGACCTCTTGTTCGTGGAAAGAATCAAGAGGGGAATTTGTTGGTGGCTTGGGCCAGAAAGACACTTTTGGTGGACTCACTGTCAATTGAAATTGATTAGTGAGGGATTTTGGTGGTGAAAATAATTTTGGGTTATCCTCTAGAATATTAGGTGTAATATCCTTCAAGGAACTTCCCGATAAATGGGTTATGCTGAATGTACTAGGGATAGTACTTTTTCAAGAACTTCCCATTTATTGGCATTAATTGCCTGGCGCCCTCTTGAGTAATCAGGCGATATGCGCCGTTTGAGTAGACTGTGTCTATCACAAACGGTCCTTCCCATTTGGGTTCAAATTTACCTTTCTTCTTGGAGTTGAGGATTATCGGTCGGCGAGCAGCGAGGACCAGATCTCCTTCCTTGAAGCTTCTCTGTCGGACTCTTCTGTTAAAAGCCCTAGATATTCTGGCTTGATAAAACTCAATGTGTTGTTGAGCTTCCAAGCGCTTTTTATCTAACATTTTGAGTTCTTCGAGACGTTTCTGATGTTGTTCTTCTGTCGTCATCTCAGTTGCGAGAGCGATCTGAAGGGATGGGATTTAGATTTCCAATGATAGCACAGCTTCACATCCGAATACCAACGAATATGGGGTAGCTTCTGTAGGTGTGCGTATGGTGGTACGATAAGCCCAGAGTGCTTCACCGAGTTTATCATCCCAGTCTCGTTTATTGGTCTTCACGAGCTTTGACAGGATCTTAATGATCGTCTTGTTAAAAGCCTCAGCTAATCCATTCGAGGCGGGATAATAAGCTGTTGACGAAACATCTTGAATTTTGAACTTGTCACAAAACCTGACGAAAGCGTTGCTTATGAACTGTGGACCGTTGTCATGAATGATCCATCTTGGCACGCCATGTCGGTATATGAGATGATGTTTGATGAAATTAATGACGTTGTTCGTCTTCACTTCTCTAAGTGGAATCGCATCAGCCCACTTTGAAAAGTAATCCGTGATTGCGAGAATAAATCGATCACCTTTGACTGAAGGGGGAAAAATAGGACCGACAATGTGCATACCCCATATCTCGAACGGCCAAGATGTGATTGACGTGTGTAAACGCTCCGGTGGTTGGTGCATATAATTTGCATGTACTTGACAAGCATGACATTCTCGGACGTATTTGATTGCATCATGAGCCATTGTTGGCCAAAAATATCCCATTCTCCTGATGCGATCATACAGTTTGGGACCGGGCTGATGCGCACCACATTCTCCTTCGTGTGCTTCCTTAAGAACTTCTTCTGCTTCTTTGTTCGAAAGGCATCGGAGTAACAAACCATCGTACCCTCGACGGTATAGTGTATGAGTCTCGGTATTATAGAAGAATCTTGGTGCTCTTCGACGGATTGATTCCCTTTCTTTTACATCCTCTGGCAAAATACCATATTGGACGTAATCAATGATAGGAAAACGCCAATCTCGGGACTCAGACCCAATTTGAGTCAAATTCACCTCCTTGGCGCTTATGTTTCTATCATCTTCCTCTTCGATATCCATATTGTATATGGGTATGCAGAGTTGATGCGATCTTACTGTGACTAGCAGTTCAGTTTCGGGAGGCTACGCAAGTGATACCGCTAGTGCTGCCAGTGCATCCGCATAAGCATTCTGGAGACGAGGGATGCATTCAATAAAGAATTCTTTAAAAGAATCTACCATTTTGATGGCCTCCTGGTGGTACAGGATCAGGTCTTGGTTCCTGACTTCATACTCTCCACGGACTTGGTTGACTATTAATTGAGAATCCCCAAAAGCTTCGAGATATTCGACCACCAGCTCCTTGGTGAAACTGAGTCCAATGAGAAGCGCGTTGTACTCGGCTACGTTATTGGAACATGGATCAGTCAGTGAATAAGCCCAAGGCATCGCATGCTTCCCCGGTGAAACTAAGACAACTCCAACTCCGGAGGAGACTTTAGAACATCCGGGGGTTATTGCCACATTAACTGCCCTTGAAGCACCATCGAAGTATAATTGCCATACTTGTTGGTGCGATGTAGTGTTAACCTCGTGGGTTTCATCCGGCAAGTCATCATATACTTCTGCCGTATCCGTGGTGGGGTTTGCCGCCAAAAGATCATAAATTGCTTGTCCTTTGATTGACTTCTACTGTTTGAAGTGCAAATCATATTGGGACAAGAGAAGGGCCTACTTCGCTAACCGCCAATTCATAGAGGCCGGTTGCGTCATAAATACCCGTACTGAATTAACGTTAGAAATGACGTAAATCGTCTGTCCAACCAAGTAATGCCGCATCTTTTGCATTGCGAATACCAATGCGAGGCATTCTTTCTCAATCATCGAATATCGAGACTCGGCGCCTACCAAGGTCCGACTTAGGTAATAGACTACCTGTTCGTGACCGTTTTCATCATCTTGTGCTAGTAAAGCACTTATCGAGTGGTTCATCGCCTTGATGTAAATCAAGAACGGTTTACCTGATTTTGGTGCAACGAGAACAGGAGGATTCGTTAGATATGTTTTGATATCTTTGAGTGCTTTTTGGCAGGCGTCGTCCCAAATAAATGACACACCTTTCTTGTTTAGCTTAGAGAATGGTTGGCACTTCCCAGAAAGATTTGAGATAAACCGCCGGATGTAAGCTAAACGCCCTTGCAATCCTCTGAGTTCTCTTAGATTTCTAGGGGGTTGCAGTTCATGTATCGCCTTCACCTTGTCAGGATCGATATGTATACCTTTAGTGGTGACGACGAATCCAAGGAATTTTTCGCTGGACATTCCAAGGTAGGATTTAGTGGGGTTCATCTTCAATTGATGACTCCGTATGAGATCGAACATCGTCTTCAAGTCCTTGATGTGATCTTCTTTGTTGCGGCTTTTTACAACCAAATCATCAACGTAGCACTCGACTGTTTTCCTGAGATGTTCTTGGAAAATCTTAGTCATTGCTCGCTGGTACGTGGCGCCTGCATTCTTTAGACCGAAAGGCATCACCGTGTAGCAAAAGACACCGAGGGGCGTTCTGAACGCTGTATGCTTCTCGTCATCCGGGTGCATCTTGATCTGGTTATATCCTGAAAAGCCATCCATAAAAGACATTCTCTCAAATCCGCATGTATTGTCGATGATGACGTCCGTGATTGGGAGAGGAAAGTCGTCTTTTGGACATGCCGCATTCAGATCCCTGAAGTCGATGCAAATCCTGATTTTACCGTTCTTCTTCATGACTGGAACAATATTGGCTAGCCAGTCTGGATGTTGCTCCTCTCGGATAAATCCTGAGTCGATCAATTTCTTAACTTCTGCCTCAATGGCTTCCATAATCTGCGGACGAAACCATCTTTGCTGTTGTTTGACAGGTTTAGCATCTGACTTGATATCTAGGTGGTGCATTGCCACATTGGGGTCGAGCCCTGGCATGTCTTCATAGTTCCAAGCGAAGACGTCAATATATTCCCTGATGAGAGCAATTAATTCCTCCTTCTCATTTGAGGGAAGACTATCGCTGATGAATATAGGCTTTGGGTTGACTTCGTCGCCCATGTTATTTGGACTATTTTATCTTCAGTGGGGGGTTCCCTCTGTTCAAACCTATCACCATACAACATGTTCAGGTGATGAACCCATGGGTCTTCCCATGTTGGCATTTGATCGTCATTCTCCATTGTGGACAGATCAGCTGTAGCCATGTTCGTCATTAGGGCTTTGAATACTTCCCCCAGACTTGTATCGGAATCCCATTCCGAGGAATCTGACGAGTACCCATCTTCGTATTGCTTAGATGATTGGTTATTGATTAACCAGCAACATTCGTCTTCTAAAGAAGAGACATACCCTAATCCTCGTCTGAATTTATAATAATCATCCGGTTTTCCTTTTGCTACATATGCCGCTTTGGCTGGAATACGGGGACCTCGATCGAAGTATAAACCTTCTCCGAATGTGAAATCATATCCCTGTTTTTCCATGAGCTTGCGCGCTTCCGGACTATACTTAGATAAATGCAGACCAGGTTTGTCATCATTCTCATCTTCTCTTAAGAAATGATCTGGTAATGGAAAACTCTCTCCTTTACCGTAAATCACTTCTTTTTCGCCTCCTATTTTGGCAGGGACGATCAGGGTTGTTCCGAAAGAATGCTGGAGGTGTTTCTTTGTTATATAGGACGATCGAAGCGGCGTATATAAATCGGGATTATCATACAACCCCTTTATTACATCATCAAGAGACAGTGAGTACTCTAAATCATCATTTATTTCATTATCGGTAAGTTGCCAGTTACAACTGCCATCTGACGATTGTTCATCGTCAAGATTAATTACTAAGGGTACAATGTCATTGTAGGGGTAATTTTTGATCTCCCGAAAACAGGGAGCTTCGTTTGTATTGATAAGAAGGCTTATTACAAACTAATAATCAAATGATTACAACAGAAGCAGAGGGAAGGCCCTCTTTGTTTAATCGTGGGGACTTTAAGGTAGCTACAGGATGCTTCGCTCGGTGCTCGTGCCAAGTCTGCTTCCCTTGGACGATTCGACTGAGGTTGTCGGAGAGCTTCAGTACTCAGTAGAAGCTCAGGGTGAGGGAGTTCGTCTCTTCTGGCTCGTCGGCGATCAGGGCTCAGAGCTAGGAGATGGCGCTGTACTGCAAGGATATGCAAGAAGCCCCTTCCTCTTTTGATTGATCAATCGATCCATCCCCTTAGGGTTGCTGAAAGAAGCCTTTAAATGGGATAGAGACAGTTTGGCTGTTCCTGGAATTATGGGATGTGACCATACATTGTTCGGAGACATCCTGCTGTTCCTCTGTGCTGCAAGCGATCATTCGAGGAGCCGCATGTTGTGTCACGTCGCGCAGGAGTGGGAAAGCCTCTCCTCGTATCTGTGATAGCGGCTGCCAGATACTTGAGTGGATCTGGCCAGCTCATCGAGTGCCGGCGGCTCTTGCCCTCTGTTTGGACGAGTGAGGTAAGCCGCATTTATGAGGGTGCAAGCTTGCTCTGATGCCTGTCCACTTACTTTCATCCTGAGCCATCGGACGACCGCTTGACGGTCCTGGGACACTGTGCCCTCCTCCCGATGCCTCAATAGGAACGGGAGAATGGATGTTTCGTACCCAAGTGGGTTTGGGCAGTTTGATGTATGCCGACGGCTCCGGCTCTCGATTCTGATGGGTGAGGTGACCCGCATTTATGAGTATGCAGGCCGGTCCGGCGCTTGTCTTGTTCGCTGGAATTGTAGACGGCCGTCTGATGAGTCTGGAGCACTGTGCTCTCTCCCTTCGCATAGCAGGCAATAGGGGAGGCTTGTCCCTAGAAACCCGGCCTTCGACTCACGTAGGTGGACTTGGCCCTCTGCGAGCGGGTTTGGTATATGAGGGCGGATTTGGCCCCTGCGAGCGGATTTGGCTCATGAGGGCGGATTCGGACCCCTGCGAGCGGATTTGGCTCGTGAGGGCGGATTCACTCTACTAGTGGGCCCATGTGACTTGTCGTGTGAGGGCCCAGGTGTGCCATCGGGCCCGTTTCATGGCTACACTCCATTCTTCATCTAAGTGGATGGTCTTGACTTGTGGGCGAATTTGTTCGTTAGTTTGCCGCGGTAATTTTTACCGTCTACAGTCATTTAAAACAAAACCTCCATTGTAATCAAGTCCGGCTTTGGTATCAGCTTCTTCTCCGCTATCCGTGCCATGGGCCGATGATTCAGTATCGGATTCGTTACCATAAAGGAGAGAATCAGTGAAATAATTCTCAAACCCTTTGAATGGTTGCTTATCCGCGACCACCGTCCTAACCTTATTAACAGTGTCACCATTTTTCAAACACTGATGGAGAGTGAAGGGAATTATAACGTTACTATGGATCCAAGGTCGACCCAATAGTAAGTTATATGAAGTCTCGGCATCAATCACATAACATGTGACCTCCGTCTTCAAATCACCCATTTGACATTTTATCCGGATCTTACCCAAGGGTCTTGACCCGCTAGTGTTGAATCCATGGATAACAGTGCCTATGGACGCCAACTTACTAACTGGAATGCCGAGACTATGCATCAAGCGAAGCGGCATAATACTCACAGCGGAACCCGGATCCACTTGGATTCGGTTGACTTCGCTGGAGCCAATGTACCCAATGAAATATAGGGGTCGATCATGGTTCGAATTCTTCGTCTGCATATCCTCTTTGGTGAAGGTAATGCAGGGAAGATTTTTAGCCGCTATATTGTAGTGTTGAATTAACGGTCCTGGCTCTTCAGGTACCGGCTTGATCTGAGTAAGGAACACTTCTGAATCGGCCAAGGCTTCTTGCAAGGCTTCCCTGGTTTCTTTAGACAACCGTAGCAACTCAGAGAATGTTATCCGTGCTGGAATGTTAGCTAGTTGAGCCATAATATCGAAGATGCACGGAGTGTTCGAGCTCTCCGGTTTATCTCTTCCAATCGGACGATTGAAACGAGACTGCTTCGGATTCTGAACCTCCTGGGGCCTCTTTTCTTTCTGTTTATCAACCGGCTGTCGTCGAGCTTCTTAAACCGGTCTAAGAGTCATAATCACCCCCAGTTCCGTGAGAGTTTTGGCTGGTCCCAGTTTAGTCACTCCCTGCTCAGCTAACTGGTCACTAGGTGATGGATAGTTGAAGTGATACTGATTTTCGTTTCTAGTGGCAAAAACTTCTTGTTCTTCTTCGGAGAGTGGGAAGGTAGGAGCTTCATCACCATCCTCTTCGAAGATCACGGAAGTAGCATTACAGGACTTGCCTTTACCCTTTCTGGTCGAGGAAGTCGCCCACTGATCGTCTTCAATAAGATCAGGATGGACCCAGAGGATTTCGCCGTTTGGGGCTGTGTGTGGCACAAGTCCTTTTTGACGTTGTCCGTATGGGTCGTCGTTTACTGTCTTCATTCCTACCTTGGTGATGCGTTTTGATTCAAACCATGCTGTGGGTATTGATCCAAAGCTAATTGAAACTACATCAATTAAGGCCTGGATCTTATCCTTGAGATGGTAGCATGTTTTTGTAGGGTGATGGACCGCTCTATGGTATGCGCAATACTTTGGATCCGCCACTTTGCTAGCCTCTTCTTGATCCACGATCGCCGGCAGCTGGATTTTGTTATTTTCCAACAGGTGCTTAAAGATAACGGATCCGAGAATTTCTGCTTCTGAGCCCGTTGTCGCCATTGCGACTGCGATTGTTGTGGTGCTTGTTGCTGCGACTGTTGCTGAGGTTGTAATTGGAAAGTTTGATTAGCATCAACGGCATTAGCATGTGCCTTACCTTTCCCTCGTGGGACGAAATTCTGTGTTGGAGCATTCGTCGCCTGCTGGCCTCTCTCCGCCTTCTTCCTTCTGAGGAATCGCTCGGCTTGCTCTCCTCGGACCTTCAAATCCTTCATGTTTTGGACGGTGCTGTCCCCATTGCTTCCAACACGTCCAATGCGAGGTTGTTATGGCAAGTCTGGAGAATGAACTCCTCAGTGATCGGGTCCCGACAGTTCATCGCCTTATTCTGGAACCTTTTGACGAAGGTATCAACTAATTCCCCGTCTTTCTGTTTCTCGTCAAGCAACAACCCGATGGATATCTCAGTGTCGTCGTCGAAGAAGTTGGTGAGGAATTTAGTCTTCATGTCGTCCTAGCTATTCACGCTTCCTGGCTTGAGGCGACGATACCAATCGAAGGCGGCTCCACGAAGAGTGCCAACGAAGGACCGTACCATCAGAGGCTCATTACCAGAAATAACCCCTAGGTGTGATTTGAAGTAAATCAAATGCTAAGTGGGTGAACCCTTCCCATCAAACGGCATGAAGTTAATTAGATTGAACTTCGCCGGATACGGGATTGATTCTCATTCTCTTGGGTATGGACAATGAATGCCCGTCTTCTTCATTTCTTGAGCGGAAATCAACGTATTGATTTTGCTCTCGAGGTTTTTAATCTTCAAACTTTCACCTGTATTTTCGTTAGCATTCTCGTTACCACCCCCCTGCATTGATGGGAGGATTATTAGCATTATGAGCTTCATCCGCATGTGTATCCTTATCTTCCTGATTAACCTGGTTACGACGACTCGGTTCGCCTTGCTGGTTTGTCAATGCTTGGATTTGTTGGTCATGCATTTCTCTCATATTCTGCATGGCCATCTGCATTTCAAACCTGAAACTCTCCTGTTGTTTAGCCATGGCTTCTTCGAGCATCTTGGCCACTTGTTCCGCACTTATCATAAGTGACTCGAGGGGTTGTCCCTCGCTGGATACTGTATTATCTGATGCGACCGCAGAGCCGGCATCTGATTCTTCATCTTCTGAAGGTGGTCTTGTCCGAACCCTACCATAAGTCGCTCGTATGATAGCTCCAGACTGAAGACGGGTTACACGCCGGGATGCTTCCGGAATCGACTTGGGATTATCTCGTGTCGATGTCCCTTTGCTGGTCATATTAGTGGTGACCCTCGGAAATTCTCCATCTTCGACTACCATTCTTCTTTGTCGAAAACGCCTAGGCCTTGGTTTTGGCATTTCGGTACTGAGCCTTTCGAAAACCAAAATTCTTTCGGGGACTGTCTTGATGCAGTTGCACTCAGACAATACTGCCCGAATGAGTTTAGAACAGGGGCATTGAGTTTCTAGTTCTCGAGGACTCCTTTTCCTGGTTTTACTCGTATCCCCAGCACGATAGTACAACTCGTCGGCTTGAAGGTCGGAGTAACCTATCGTGTGTTGGCACGACTTCTCAGGTATAACGTTATCATCATCAGACGACAATGTTTCCTTCTGAGGGTGAACTGCCTTCTTTGGGCTTTTAAGAGTCACGCGCCTCAAAACACGCCTTTGTGGGTGTGAGTTCTCAGCGGGCTCTTGGACTTCAATGCGCAAATTAGTGCGCGTAGCTGCCATGAACTCCTTGTCATGTTGAGGGTGGCGGCGACTCCCAGCATGTTGAGTCGTTCGGGGCTTCTTTATCGGGCCCAAACATTCTTGAATTGGAGCTTTGCATAGCTCATCGGGAAGTGGACCGAGGCGCTCCAAAACTAACCTCCTTCTTCGGGATGGTTCTGCGGGATCTCCCGGAGTAGCTACTGGAATTACCGACGATTTAGGTTGGCTCGCCGGAGGTTGAACTTGTGCTGAAGGTTGCAATGGTTGCTCTTTAGCCTGAATCGCCGCTTAAGACTTCTGCCTCCATACTTGGCGGGTTGGTGGCAGCTTTTTGGCCAATTCCTTCTGCAGTCTTCTGCGGGCTTCTTGGACTTGAGCCCTTGCCTGCGCTGACAGTGCGTAGCGCTTGCGAATACGCTCCTCAAGTGTTGAACGATTCCGTTTGACACGGACCCATTCATTCATTGGCGGCTTGGAGGAGCTGCCATTCATTGGTTGTTGAGGCTGTTTGCCTCTCCTGTTCTTCAGATCCGCGTTATAGCGGATTCCGTCAGTGGACTCCATTACCTTTGCGAATTGCCGCGCGAGGCGTTGACGTCGCCTCTGGCGGGCTCTCTTTGAGAGAGTCACTACGCCCTCAGCGGCAGAGGAATTGGCGAGAACAGATTTGACCTGGTTGGAGGTCGGTGGAACTTTACCCGATGCAACTTTGGCATGAATCGGGGTGAGATCTTCGTTGGTATTCTCTTCTTCATACCAATGGATTTTTCTCCTGGAGGAGAACTTCTTGGACTTGCGGGGGGAGGTGGATCCGGACGAGGATGACAGATACTCCTCGAACTTTTGTTGGTCGAATTCATACACGACCTCCTCTTCGACCGGGATTGAGATCCGCGGCTGCGACGCAACGATCTCGGCAGCGAGATCGGTGGCTCCCACTATGGTCGCCAGATTGTTCGCGGGAAAAATTATTTTCTCTGATTTCATTGTTTCCATTAGCAACTGTTTATCGGTTACAAAGGGTTCCGGTCTTTTTATAAGATCCGGTTATAATAAAATCTAAAAAAAAGAAGAAGAGTACAACTTTCTTTTTTTGGAACAAATCGCAAGATCCTGTTTTGCGGTCTCTTGCTTGTGTGGGTTCTTTGCCTACGCCGGGGTTAATCCGTGGACCACCGCGCGATCTTGATCCGATCGGATCTACACGGTATGATGGGTGTTATTTCATGAAGGAAATAATAGCCGGGGGTATTATTTCACTAAGGAAATAATAGCCCGAAGTAATCAAAATCGACCAAGCGAAATCGATACTCTTCTCGGGATCAAAAGCCAAGTTTTGATCTTGAGGATAACCGTGTGGATCTCAGATCTGATCTCTCTCGAACTCCTACCTAGTTTGGTGTGGATGATCGCCAAGAACCAGATCTGAAAAGTTCAAGTCTTCAAATTTCCAAAACTCCGAAGTTTAGCTCTCAATCCAGTAGAGTTTCCCCTCAAAAGTTCACCAAAAATGCAACCTCCAAAACAATGAGCCTTGGGGTCTATTTATAGGCTCCTCAAACCAGATCTGGGCTTAGATCTGGGACTAGATCTGGGTGGCTCGGCCTAGGTGGCTCGGCCACCTAGGTGGCTCGGCCACCGAGCCACCAAGTAGTGGCTCGGTTTTGGCCGAGCCACCAAGTGGTGGCTCGGCCACCGAGCCACCCAAAAGTGGCTCGGTTTCGGCCGAGCCCTCCAGGTGCTTGGTGTTTTGCTGTTTTTTGGTTTTGCGCTTGATTTGAATTTGATTTGTTGATCTGGACTCTGATTTGGCAGTCCGGATCCTGATTTGGCAGTAAATCCGCTTTGGTGTTCGAGTTCGTGTCCGGATCCGATCTTGATTTGATCTTGATTTGTTCGAGTCTGCTCCCGATCTTGATTGATGTGGTGGACTCTACGGTTGGATGACTCGTTGATTCATCGACCCGTTAGCTTGATTGGGCACGCGATTGGAAGTATTCTGTTGTTTGTGTGCGATTCGTTAACCTCGTCACCTCGTTAATCCGCTTCGTCGTATCTCACTTGGCTTCGATTTTGTGGTCTAACGATCATGCTTGGATATATCGCCCGATGGTTCGTTGGTTTGTCGAATCACCACGCCGAGCTGTGTTAAGGGACTTATAATCAGTTTTATACACCTACAATGACATCGAACTCGGACATATGCAACACTATCAAATCGACAACGAACTCTGACTCATCTAAACTGATAGTACACCTCCTACAAATGCTCTCCAGATGCAATATCTCACCTAAAGGGGTGGAAAATGATAAAGGGGTGTCTAATGGCTGAGCTACGAGCTGGAGTCTAGACATAAAATCATACGAAATGAAGGAATACGAAGCTCCCGATTCGAAGAAAATACGGTCGGGGAAAAAATTCACAAGTAACATACCCTCCACTACTACTTCGCTAGCTCCATGATCACGCGGTACTATTGCATATACTCTGCCTATGGCTGGAGACTGTTCTGCTGCTAGTACTGGAGAATACCGAACTATCTACCCCTGAGGGACCTCCTAAACTGACCAAATCTACCCCTCAGTCCTCTGTGCTGCTGGCGGTACCTCAAGTCTCACATGCTATCCCTGAACTCTGTTCTGTTGTCACTGCTGCTGCTGGTTCGGGCCCTTGCCCTGCTGAGCTCCTACTAGTGCGCCGCGAAACTCCGATGCCTTATGCCCGACCTTGCGGCAGTTATAGCAAACTCCCTGGAACTTGCGTTGCTGATGCGCTCTCTGATCATGCTGGGGTCCCTTCTTATAAGGACCTTGCTGCTGCTGCTGGGATCCAGAAAAAGATCTCTTGTTCTTCCCCTTATCCCCATTCTGTCCTGCCTTGGTCTTCCCTTCTTTATCCTTCTGGAACATGGCAGTCTCAATCTCCTGTGAGGTGACGGCTTCTGCTACCTCTCGAACTCAATAGAACTTCCTCGAGATGAGGTAACGACGGAGATTAGGGTGGAGCCCTGCTAAGAACATCTGAGCCTGGCGCTCTCCTGTCTGACACATGCCCGTGAAGTGCAGCAACTCCATAAATTTGCTCTCAAAATCTACCACTGATATATCCCTCTGAGTCAGCCGGGACAACTCAAGCTCCTTCCCAGTCCGTGCTACAGAAAAAATATACTGGCCATCGAAGAAATAAACAGAGTCCTCCCACGTGAGGGTCATCCGGTGTTCTGGGGTGAACTGAAGCCTATACCATCTCCCGACATCTCCCTTCAGACTGTAGGACGCCAATCGCTGCTTCTGGACCGAATCCACATTAAGTATATCGAGGATGTTACTCACATCCTCCTTCCACTTATGGGCTGTAAGAGGATCTGCTGACCCCTGGAACTCCGGTGCTCTCATCTTCTGATACCTCTCAACCATATGGAGCAAAGCCTCCTACTCTGTGGCTCTGTCTGGGACTGTTGGTGGGATAACTACAGGTGCGGCCTCTGGTGGTCTCTCAGTGATAGGAACTGCTGGCATCCCCTGTGATTGATATGCTGGTAGTGGTGGTGGTGGTGTCGGTGGTGCGATATGACTCGCCACAAGCTCCTCAATTGCTGCCATCCTAGCTACGATGGGAGCCATGAGATCAATAAGGAACTGGGAAGCCTGCTATGGCTCAGGTGGTGCCTGCTGTGGCTCGGGTTGAGCTTGCTGTGGTTCAGGTGGAGCCTGCTGCGACTCTACCTGTCCAGCTCTCCGAGTACGAGGTCTACCATGTCCTACCATCTCTCTCTGATCATAAGAAAACAAGAGTTTATGAGTCCAAATAAACATATACACATACGTAGCATATCACAATATGATTTTCACAACAAATTAGTATTCACCCAAATACTTTAAGTTTACACAAAATAGTTGTCATAAAAAAAATATCCTCAAATTTTGAGATATACGCATATACCGTCCTCACTCATAGGGAATCCTTACGGACTCTATACATGAATCCTAAGAAACTCTATCCTAGCTCCACGACTCGACACAGGATGATCCTAAGGATACTAGAACTAGAGCTCTGATACCAAATGTCACGCCCCTGGGTTCACACAAGGCTGTAGTCCAAGGTAAAACCAAGAATGTCAAACCTGTCATGCACCACACCGTGCAATAACATGTTTCATCATCATAATTACTATCTCTCTAGTAGAGTCAACAACAGGTGCAGGTACAAAAGCAAGTAAAAGATTATACAAGAGTCAACTGATGAACTAATAGAGATCAAATTAATATTCCATCATTTACCATATTGAAATATGAGTCAACGTCTGAAATAAATAAACTGGAGTTCTCAACAAGCCTCAAATACAAAATGCCTGAAATAAAGGAAATAAGGCACACAGCCTTTACAACTTCTAGAATAAACTCTCAAAATGTGTAAACAAGGCCTACTGTGGAGCTCAAAAGTAAAATATAATTATAATAGAATAGCTGAAGCTAGAGTGCCTCGCCATCAACCTGTGACTCTCTAGGCTCCTGGCTTGTTACCTAAAAGGGGGAGGGACAACGAGCGTCAAAGCGCTAGCGAGCGACATCACAACCAACACCAA
>BQKN01044911.1:0-11320 GCA_022839385.1 Asparagus kiusianus
ATATATATATATATATATATATATATATATAAGAAAAATGTTTTTACCATCTCTAGAGATAAACCTTTTCACCTCCCCATGTGAAGTTATTACTAGCCATAATTGTTCACATTAATATGCCAATAAATCCATAATAAAATTATACACATGACCTTCGGGTTCTAAAATAAGTTTCAAAGTTTAACATAATTAGGAAATTAATAATATTGTGAAATCATTAAAAATCTTACACGGATGCACTAGGCGATTCGATGCAGGTCTTCGCAATTAAAAAATAAAAATTTCAGTACCATGAAATATCTTTAAAACAAAGAAAAGAAAAACATAATTTCATAACTTTTTCTTCTCATGTGCGACTATACTCACGTTGTAACAACAGTTATGCACCAATCTAAAGATATAATTAAACCATATTCTCATGTGAACATACATGGTAATTATGAAATCAAGTGAATTATATATGTTCAGGGTGTTTAGGAAGACTTATTTTTAAGCTTTTAAGTTATCCTAACTTTTAGTGGCCGGCTTTTGGTTTTTTGGATAAAAATACTATAAAAATTGTTTGAGTAGAATAGTAATTTATTTGGTCAAATTCAGCTTTTTTAGATGAGCTTATAAGCTAGTTTTTCAAAAGCTAAGGTATACTAGCTTTTTTAAATGTGACTTTTAAGCTAACTTATTAGGCATTTTACCAAATCATACTCCCTTTAAAAAAGGGAGTTGTGAAAAAACTTTCTAAAGACTATAATACCCATATTCTCTATTGATATTACATTCTAATGCTAACTAAACTAAATTAATTATAATTGTTAATTAATTATATTATATGTCACTTTAAGTTTGCATAATTTTGTCCCTAGAACTTCCAACATTATTATAAAACTCTACATCATATTAATTATTAGTAATGAATAATAATATATTAATGGATAATCGCATGTCAATAAAGTATTTATGAAAAGATTAGAAAACATAGAATTGTCCTAAATTATACCATGAAACTCATATAGGAAAATTACAAAAAGCATTCTTATGTTTAGGTAACAAGACATAAGGTACAAACATTAAATATTAGAAATATTAGGATATTTAAGCGCATCAAGATTAGTTATCTAAAATTTTAAAAAAAAGTGCAGCGATATACAAAATGGAGGTATATAAGTATAATTTTGATAAACTACAAGGTATTTAAGTTCAATTAAGCCTACAAAAGATTTGAAACCTTTGTTACCCACAAACAATAGTATATGATCCCATTGATAAATAATATTTATTATACAATATGAGGCCAGATGGTTAGCTTATATTTATATAGTAGAGGAGATTTAAAAAATTAAAGTATCATATTTTGAATGAGTCTCAAGATTTTAAATTATTTTCTGAAATTATATCATTCGCTTAGAAGACTTTAGAAGAGGGTTTTGAATGACTACTACAAAGTGTTGGACATTAAATAAATATTAAAAAAATAAAATCCAAGATATCAGGTTGCAAAAATCAGGGATATGTATGTAATATTGGGCGTCATATGAGATAATATTCATATATAACATGATATTGTAATATGTAATCTAACATGTTAATGAATTTTAAGCATAAGAATTTACATCAAGATATATGCTTAAGATTTGGGAGAGCCTAAAGTGGAGAGATTTAGGAGAAGAATTGTGGCCTTTGTGGTTTTGCGGGTTCCGATTTTGTCTCCTAAACATGATCCAAACCCCAACCCACAATCAAATTAAAAATAACATGATTTTCTTGACATCTTCAAAGGGATATATCGACTATATTTTTAATAACAGTCGATAAATAGAAAACATCAACAAACAAACAAAAATAACATAAAATATTACTGAGATAAAGTATTTAACCTGATATATTAGCCAATATAGCAATATATTGGTCGATATTTAGTAGAATGCCTATACGAGCAAATATGTAAAGGTTATTTAGATATTAGTTCCTTGATTTTAAATATCTAATGATTCTATGTTATTCCCAAAACATTTTGAAATTGCTTATAATTTTAGGGAGTAATATTAAATTATTAAAATTTTGAGGGACAAATTATAAATAATCCATATTTAAAAGAAATGTTACTTTTTTAAAAATCCTCTTAACTATGAGGATTGTCTTAAAAAAACCCACTCAAGTGATTCAATTTGACAAAACCCCCTCATTATGTAGGGTGTTATAAATAACCCCTCTTAACTTTGGAGCAATTTTAGAAAACACCTCTCAACTATAGCATATCTTATAAAAACTCACGTAATCATTTACACTTCTACCAACAAACCTCCTTAACGTAGTTATTTCGATATGTGATTTGGACAAAATACCCTTTTAAAGAAAGCAGTTTTAATTAAAAAGAAACCCTCAACCGATAATAAAACGATCACAACAAAATTTATAATTCTTTTCCCCTCTATATCACCTCTTTTATCTGGCAAAAGTAAGGTAAATCTTTTATGATTGATTGATATTTTGGTCTTTTCAAATCAAGTATTTGTCACATAATAGATAAGACTCAATGATGTTAGTTTTGAGAGGTTACGTTTAAGTGATAAAAGTTCACAGGGGTTAAATCAATTTTTTTTAAGTGTAGATAGATTATCTACAAAGCACCCAAAACTTGGTGGAGATTTATTCAGTCTTAAATAGTTTTGTTGGGAGGGGGGGGGTTGCTATGCCCGTCATAATTGAGGGGGGTTTTCTAAAATTAACTCTTAAACAAAAACACATCTTAAGGTACATTTGATATCAATTTTATAAGAGTAAAGTTTATAGAAAGTTCTATCACTCAATGAACTGGTTTGGGTTATTTGTCCTTAAATTTATCCTACACATCAACTCTAAAAATCTTTTGCTATAAGAATCTCTAAGAGAATTTTAATATTTATTTGGGATGAGTATATAATCCTTCTGATTCCCCTTGTCTTTCACGATTCGTACTAAATTATTTGACAAAGTAAATTAAGTTATCATTTTATATTGCTCACATTCTTATAAGTTTATGAAGCTCGTAGCTTGGATATGAGTATTATTGCAGATATTGTATTCTTCTAACTCCTTAAGCTAAATTTTGAGATGTTTTTTTTTTGGTAAATGAAAACTTTATTTCATCTCCAAATATGAAAGTTGTATATACATCAAAGATCTCAATATGAGATATACCAGAAAAGGTGTAGCTAAAGCTCAAGAAATCAGAGCAATAGCCAAGACACTGTAATTACAAACTGGAAAATAACCCTGTATATGCAAACAGGTTCCAGAAATCCTCTTTGAAGACTTCAGCCTGTCATTCCATGTGCTATATCCGTGCACATCTGATAATGTTCTACAGAGAGTGAATCCAGGCAGCATTTTCAGAGGAGATGCTTGAGTTTAGATTTGTATTTATTATTCCCCTTCTTAACAATCTGTCCTGAGTATTCAGTCTGTTATTGACAGCTAACTAGCTAATGAAAGAGTGTTTTGGATAGCATAAACTCTCCCATATTGTATTGTGCCATTGGACATTACTGATAGCTGGATTTAAAGCATGGTATAATGCTGATAACTTCAATTTTCCCCCCTATAACAAGAACCAATCAACTGAGTTAGGTTTCCAACTCCTCCACAGAAATTCAAAGCCTTGTCCCTTGCTTTGATTAATTGTTTCCACATCCAAGAGTCCCCTGATCTTGCTTTAACATGCCAGATATCCCTATGCTTCAGATAGATTCCATGAATCCATTTAATCCACATTAACTCCCTATTAACATGAATATTCCATAAATTTTTTAAGGCAGCTGCAAGATTCCATACTGAAGCAGAGAAAATGCCAAGACCACCCTGTTTTTTGCCCATACAAACTCTGTCCCAGGATACTAAGGATTTTTTGGATGTATGATTAGAACCCCCCCACAAATAATTCCTACAGATTTCATCTATTTTCTGAGTAACCTTGACTGGTAATAAGTAGTTTGATGTCCAATAAATCTGAACTCCTAAGATGATACTCCTAATCACTTGTAATCTGCCAGCATATGTGAGTTTCCTGTGCTTTTGCCATGTTTGTATTTGGCTAGTAATCTTATTTAAAAGAGAATTACAGTCTTCATAAGATAGCCTTTTACAAACTAGAGGAACCCCCAAGTATCTAATAGGGAAACATCCTTCAGACAAACATAGTTGATCTTTGATAGTTACTTTTATAGATTCTTCAACCCCTCTAAAGAAAATAGATGATTTCTCTTTGTTTGCTTCCAGTCCAGAAACATTACCAAAGTCTGTGACACACTGATAAAGTTTCTTAACTGAATACAGGTCCCCTTTACCAAAGAGCAGTAGATCATCAGCAAAGATTAGATGTGTAATCTTCATTTTGCCACATCTAGGATGATATTTAAACTGTTTATCCTGTTTCAAGAGGTCTAGGCTTCTTGACAAATACTCCATACCCAAAATGAAAAGATATGGTGAGAGTGGATCACCTTGCCTCAGACCCCTTTCCCCCTTAAAATAACCATGCAGTGTACCATTTAGGGAGATGGAATATTTTGGAGTGGATATACACACCATGATCTAGTCAATAATCCTTTTTGGAAAACCAAGCCCCTTGAGCATTTCTTGCAAAAAATTCCAACTTATGGTATCAAAAGCCTTCTTTATATCAATGTTTAACATGATTCTGGAAGGTATGTTCCTCCTGTTATAGCTTTTAACAAGTTCATGGGCCAACAAAGTGTTACTTGTTATTTGCCTACCCTTGATGAAAGCACTTTGAGCTTCATTTACCAAGTAGCCTAAAACAGATTTGACTCTATTTGCCAGGATTTTTGATATACATTTGTAAAGACTATTACAGCATGAGATTGGTCTAAAATTTGAAGGAGTTTTAGGGCAATGTACCTTTGGTATTAGAGTAATAGAGGTTGAGTTTATTGTACCCAAAAGCTTTCCTGAAGTGAAGAATTCCTCCACTGCTTGTGTAATTTCATCCCCCATAATCGACCAAGCAGATTTGAAAAAACATGCACCATATCCATCAGGACCAGGAGCTCTATTATCTGACATTGAGAAGATAGCTTCTTTAATCTCTTCTTTGGATACAGCTCTTTGCAAGATTGTAGCTTGAGAAACACTTAGACACGGCCCTGATTTGATCACATTCATATCAGAAATTGTAGTATCAGTAGCTCTCCCCATCAGATTTTGATAGTATGACACAAATTCATTTGCAATTTCATCACTATCAGTCACCCTTTCCCCAGTGTTCTTATAAAGAGCTAAAACTCTATTGTGATGCCTGTTACACTTCAAGATATTGTGAAATAAATCTGTACATCTGTCTCCTTTGATACTCCAAGCAATTCTGGATTTTTGTTGATAGAAGGACAGTTCACAATCCAGCAGTTTGTTATATAAAGCTAGACATTCTTTTTCTCTGATAATGAGATTAGAACACATAAGGTTGCTTTGAAGATCTTTCTGTACTTCTTCCAGAGCTAATTTTGCTCTCTGAACTTGTTCACCTATATTGTTGAAATGTTTCCTATTTAATTCCTTGAGTGAACCTCTCAGCAGCTTCAATTTTGACCAAACTGAGAACATTTTATATCCCTTAACTTCATTGTGCCATATGCTAGATACTACAGGCAGGAAATTTTGATGTTTTGTCCACATATTGAAAAATTTGAAAGGCCTCTTTCCCAGTTTAAGTCATCATATATGGAGATAAGGCCATGGGAATGGTCAGATAAGCTAGGTAGCAAATATTCTACTTGACTAGAATTATATTTATGCAACCATGAATCATTCACCAAGGATCTATCAAGTCTACTCCACACTCTTGAATTAGGGTCTTGCTTATTGCTCCAAGTGAAGAAACACCCAGTTGTCTTAAGATGATTAAGGTGACTGTCACTTATAAAATCCCTGAGATCTTTTATGTCACCCTTAGATAAAGTAGATCCCCCAAGCTTTTCATCATTATTGACCATGGCATTGAAATCACCACTGATAAGCCAAGGTATATTGCCAATAGCTAGATGAATATGTTTTAGTTCTGACCACAGCTCCTTCCTTGCTACTGCTTGATTATACCCATATATTGTTGAAGTTACACAATTGATCCTCCCATCCAGAGATTTGACAGAACAAGTTATATGCTGAGCTGAGAAATTTTGAGATGTTGTTTGACATTGGATAGATATGAATTATTTTGTTAAAATGCAATCAATATGAGTGCATAATATGTATAAATCATTCTCAGACTATATTTTATAATTTTCTGAAACTAGCGAGTAATCGTTTTGATAGATCAATTAGTAGTTGGGAAGATGTAAAAAGAGTACAACGTTAGATATTAAAATTGATCACGTAATTTATATTTTCTTTCTTGATTGAATTTGTACATTCTACCTTAGAAAATTCTAGAAAAAAGTTTTTGAATATCTATAATACTCGATCGCCAACTAACAACAGGTGGAAGTAAACAACAGGTGGAAGTGGTTTTTATATAATTCAACAAAATCCTAAATGACTAGAACCTATCGTTTTCTTTAATAAATTAAAGAATTTATTTTTTTATTAATAATAATAGGTTTTTTCGTATTGGTCCCTTACACCATTAATATTTTGAAATTATATATTCAAATTACTAATTAATCTTAAATCATTACTATATTAAGGCTTTAAACATCACTATTTCTCTGGAAGACAAAATGTTAAAATCACACATGGAAATATCCAAAAATTTTAATATATTATGATAATTACAAAGTTTTTTACAACCATGTTATAGTAAATAAATAAACTTAAAGTAAATAATTATAATATTTGACCATGTGCAGTGCACGTGTATTCCACCTAGTAGATAGAAATAAACAAGCTAGCTTAAAAGCTAGTTTGACTAAAAAATAAGCCTCCCCAAACACCCTCTAAACAACTTTAAATTTAGATACCAAGATATATATTAATTCCCATCATATGTTCTTTTCTTGATACTTATCATATTTGGCAAACCATTAAAACTAGGTCAGGTTCAAACCGAGTCTAGTTTTAATATAGTTTTTTTTCTTTGGGTGAAGGAACTTCCCCACGGTCTTTTGGACCATGGGTATCAAACTGCCAGGGGTGGCTAACGATCACCCCTCAATGCACCCCCTCGAGTATTCCACGAAATTAAATCATGCAGGTGCTCTCTAAGGTAGTTGAAGAGACCATAGTATACTATTCATAAGCAGTTAACTAACTCGTCTAGACCCTCTTGGGTATTTTTACTATAATTTTGTGTCCGGTAAAAATTGGGTTAATGCTGACACAACTTATTTTAGATCATTTACAGCCTCTTACTATTAGACTTATAACATTCTTTTTTTCCCAAATAAAATAATAAAAACCTAGAAATAAAATTTTAACATATAATATTTTTCAAATAAATAATATTTTCTTAAGAATACTTTTGGATAAAGTTTACGTTTTCCAAAATAAAATTCAAAAAATAATATATATATATATATATATAAAAGATAATTATTTCTAAAAATTAATATTTTTTTGAAAAAATATTATTTATTCAGAAAATACTATTTTAAAAAAATATCATTTTTAGCAAAAAAATATTATTTTCAAGGAAAAATCATTTTCCAAAATTTTTTAATTTTAATTTGAACTATTTTGGGGAAGATTATTTTTTTAATGTTCCAAAACATAATTTTTAAAATAAATATATCCTTCAAAAGTAAATTTTGTTATAAGAATATTAAAATTTTAATTTTTCTGTAAATAACTGTACATGTTAGTTCTTTGTTATATGTACAAGAGTATACGCAAGTTTGTCCATTCATAATATGCTCAAATCACAAACATTATATCCATGACCTAGTTGCAAAACTAAAGCTACTTAATAACTCTTAAAAAGTGTCCTAAAGAGTAGTACTTCTATCAGAATACTGCTCTATGTGGTAGAATATCAAGGACACTTGACCCATGAAAATTAGAAAAATGCCCTCCGTGTTGTACTCCCTAAAAAGTCTGGCCACGTGTACTCCCTAGAAACCGACACTTGTCAACTAAACCCTACCTGATGTACTATTCTCACGACAAACAAATTTTACCATTCAACTCGATCTCCTAATTATCATTCAACCACATCTCCCTGCTGCATTATTATGTTGCTCCGTCTCAACCAATCAAAAGGGGGAATCCGTAACTCCTCAAGTATCAAACAAAAAGACAAAAAGTGAAATAATCCTACTCAAGAAATTGCTTGATCAGGCTGTCAATATTCAATGCCTTGATGTTGTTGTATTTATATTCTCTCTTCTCAATTAAAAGTTCGTTGAGGGTAGCTGTATCTCCTCTCCTCACTCCCTCCAACCCCCTCCTACCCCTCACACCCTCCCATTTAAGCCCCCCCTCACTTCTCCCCTCCCATCATCCTTCATCTCGAATCCTTGAACACTTTCCTCTTAGGTTTCGAAAAAGCTTAAGCTGTTAGGTATTAGCACGACGGACGGACGGACGGTCGATATGCCTGAATCGAGACCTCGACTTCCCGATTTCCTCCTTTCCGTCAAGCTCAAGTACGTCAAGCTCGGCTATCACTACTTGATCTCCAACGCCATATATCTCCTCCTCGTCCCTCTCCTCGCCGCCGCTGCAGCTCACCTTTCTCGCCTGACAGTCGACGACCTGTATGCCACCTGGGACCAGCTCCGCCTCCACGTCATCACCGTCATCCTCTGCACCGTCACCCTCGCCTTCTTAACAACTCTTTATTTCACGACGAGGCCCCGTCCGGTCTACCTCCTCGACTTCTCGTGCTACAAGCCCGAGGAGGCGAGGAAGTGCCCGAAGCAGGTCTTCGTGGAGCGGTCGGGCCAGGCGGGCACCTTCACCGAGGAGAACCTTTCCTTCCAGAAGAAGATTCTAGAACGTTCTGGGCTCGGGCAGTCGACGTACTTCCCCGAGGCGGTGCTGAGGGTGCCCCCGAACCCGTGCATGGCGGAGGCGAGGAAGGAGGCGGAGACGGTGATGTTCGGGGCGATCGACGATCTCTTGGCGAAGGCCAACGTGAAGCCCAAGGACATCGGGGTACTCGTGGTGAACTGCAGCCTGTTCAATCCGACGCCGTCGCTGTCTGCTATGGTCGTCAATCGGTACAAGTTGAGGGGGAACATCGCCAGCTACAATCTTGGAGGCATGGGATGCAGTGCTGGGCTCATCTCCATAGATCTCGCCAAGCAACTGCTTCAGGTTATAGTTCGCACCTCTAAACAGTTAATATTCTAAATATTGATATAACAATAAAACAGAAAATAAATAAATAGGTAAGAATTCTGTTTTTCTTCAGTTTTGTTAAGAATTGTCCCCTTTTAACTATTATTATATCATTAGCAATGCTTCGGTGCTCCATAATTAGAATTTTTTTTAAATTTTAAAATCTTAGAAAATGGAAAAAAAACTAAAAAAATAGAAAGGGCTATTTTTAACCTTTGCTTTTTAATTTAAATCCTTTTCTTTTACTATCATATATCTCTTCCCAAACTATCCTACTCTATTCACATATTAGCCAAAAAAAAAATCATTCTGATGCAAATCACAAGAGTTTAGTATCAACGCGATTCTGTTAACTCTAACTATATATGTTATTGAAAAGTTATTTTTTATTGAACCCATTAACTAAAGTTTGGTCCGTAAGTTAAATTTTGGAAAATAAATAAATAATTGTTAAATTTTTAATATTTATTCTATTTATAAAAAAAATTATTGTTCCGTTAAACACAACTAATCATCTGCTTTTTGTTGACAATATGTCATATGAGGCAATTTTAATCTTTAAAAAATAATTAAAAATAATTAAAAATAATAAAAAGATAAATAAGTATGATGCATGTTTAATTTTCATAAGAATTTCAATCTAAAATATTAATCCAAGCAAAAAAAAGATGGTACTTTTGAAAGGAAAAATCGTAGAATTTTGATAAGTTAAAAACTGAATTTTTTTTATAGGAAATAAATAACTGAAATTTTTTGATAGGAAAAAAATAGCCTCGATTAGTTATAGACTGGACTAAAACTTTAAAACCGGTTTCTGTTTACTTTCATTCCCTAGAATAGCCTTTAAATTTGATTTCATTACAAATTTAGGTGCAGAGAACTCCTTTTAACTGCCTTATCCCATAAATTGTGAATTGAGAGGGAATAATTTACAGAAAAAAATTACAACTCATTGCCATCGGTGCTCCAAGGAGTTTGGAGTACCAAAGCTAGCTGTTGACCTATATCATTTTCAATATTCCAACTAATTAATCCTAGCTAGCATATTAAGTGACCAATACACCAGAGACAATAAATAAATATAATAAACTATGACTTGTCCTACAAGAGAGCGTCTAGGTGGTTGAGCAAAATTTCTGAGCTAGTAAATTTAGTGGGGTTTAATAATTAATGGCCATTTGAAAACAAGGACAGATTTTTTTTTTTTTGTTGCACGTCGCTTTCCAACAATATATGCATCGGGTCATATAGCTGGTATACTGATGCAACTGTATGTGCAGAGCCTTTCTAAATTTATATCGTTTAGCTGTCATGCTTCGGTGCAAAAAGTATGAGAGTGAATTACTAAAAGTATCGTAAATTAGTTAGACCTGGACCGATATTTTGGTTTTGTAAATAATAAGATGTGTGGATACTCTTATTATGCTAAGAACCTGAATATTCAAAATTTCTTTAGACATCAAGTCTTATGAAGAATTAAACTGATTGAATTTCCAATTATTTCCAATTTCACACTGCAGGTTCACCGCAACTCCTACGCATTGGTGGTAAGCATGGAGAACATAACCCTGAACTGGTACACCGGCAACAACCGCTCCATGCTAGTCTCCAACTGCCTCTTTCGCATGGGCGGTGCCGCCATCCTCCTCACCAACCGCCGTTCAGACCGCCGCCGCTCGAAATACCAGCTCCTCCACACCGTCCGGACGCACAAGGGCTCTGAGGACCGTTCCTACTCCTGCGTCTTCCAAGAAGAGGACCAAGCCGGAAAAATCGGCGTTTCTCTCTCCAAAGACCTAATGGCTGTTGCCGGAGAGTCCCTTAAAGCCAATATTACCACCCTCGGCCCTCTCGTCCTCCCGCTGTCGGAGCAGTTCCTGTTCTTCTTGACGCTAGTCGGACGAAAGATATTCAAGATTAAAATGAAACCTTACATCCCGGACTTCAAGCTTGCGTTCGAACACTTCTGCATCCACGCAGGTCAATTGATGAATATTAAACAATTTGAATTCTTTGAAACCGAAATTGATTTTTATAACTAAAAGTTATATAT
>BQKN01044913.1:0-15729 GCA_022839385.1 Asparagus kiusianus
ATTTCAATGAGTGGAGTGGAATATGTCACCTCACTACCAAGCACAAAAACATGTACTTGGTACCAAGCATACCCATCTCTCTCTCTATATATATATATAGAGAGAGAGAGATGGGTATGCTTGGTACCAAACACAAATTTTGTGCTTGGTAGTGAGATGTCATATTCCCATCCACTCATTCCAAATTCCAACCACTCCCCAACACATGTGAATGTGGACCCAGATTTCAATTAGTGGAGGGGAATATGCCACCTCACTACCAAGCACAAAAACTTGTGCTTGGTACTAAGCATACCCATTTCTCTCTCTCTCTACATATATATATTTGCATCTTAAGTTTTCTATCCCTAGTATTTATATATTACGACCGCGCACATCTATGATACATATTACAAATACTGTTAGATAGCGTCTGGGGTCATTCAAGTACATTTTTTGGCTTGTATTAATTTGGTTATGGTTTATTTGAAATTCTGGTTTATGATGTAGTCGCTTTTAGCTTATACTAGCTTTAAAATTTGTCAATGGGCCTATGTTATGAACTCATAATATATTTAAGGTATGTAAGAATAGTCAGGTGACATTTGTTTGATAAGATGGGAATTATATGTCATGAGCTTAATAACAGGGAAAAATGAAAGGTTTAGAAGACTAATCAGTATTAGTGATCAATTGCACAAATTCTCATCTTATGTTCCTGAACCCTGAATAGTTGAGAATCTCTCTCAAAAAGTTAAATCCTGGACCTGTACCATCTGCAGCCCTCCCATTCAAATCTTATCTGCCATGCCTCCCCTTCCCCTTGTCATATACACCCTATTCATTCACATCAAACCATTCTTTTAGTTATCCCAGACTAGCCTGATGTATCGCTCGGTATATCCTTTTATAGGGCTTACCGCAACTGATATGGCCTCTAAATATCCTTTACCACTTTTGGCTACTTTGGGAAATATATCCCTGATATGGCCGATATATCAGCTAATATAACCTTTTATATTGCTTGTTGCAAAACTATCTACTGCGATTGGCAATTTTTGGGCGAGAGATCATGATTTTTCCATTATGTCAAATGTCATTTTGGCATAAAAAATCAGACAAAATGTTACAAAGTTGATTTGTACTTTTGTTTGTCTTACAAGGTTGATTAGTGATTTTAAACATATATTATTTACATTTTGTATGCTTCGATTTCATTAAGTATGTTGAGATTACATTTTAGCGCATTATACTATATATGCAAACATCCATGACATTCTGATATTAACCACATATCCCTGGTATTTGCCCGATATCCACAATCCGATACTAAATTCGGCCATCCGATATTTCCCCGATATCCGATATTTAAAGCCTTGCATCGAACTTGAAAAAAACATTCTCACAGACACTCATAACGAGCTACTTTTGCCCTTTAGATATGTTATCTAACTTAACTCTTTTAATACATTATGGTTTGAAGAAAGGACTAACCTATTACAAAATTCTCCAAGAGATCTCAGATTATGGTCCTAAGGAACTAAAAAAGAAGTATTTTCCTGCATGAGTTTGTATCAGTACAAGATTTCTGAAATCTTTTAATATTTTCCTCATTTGAGTTTTGCTACCATTGCTGCTAATATTGGCAGTGAGGTAGTGGTTGTTACTGCCTTTTGTCCATCCACTTTGACAGTCTGTTGCTGGTTGAGACTGCCTTTGCTTAGCTAATGAAAAAACTTTCATCTTCTCTGCTTCGCATGTTAAATGATGATGGCGATCAAGGCTACCTTTTCTTTTTTCTGGGAACTTGATTATGATTGATTGGAGAGTGTAAGTGGAAAGCGGGGATTTTGGGGAAAGAGTTTTAAGGTTTGAGTGGCTCTGGAGTCTGGAAACAGTTGTTGAATCTGTAGAAAAAGGCTGAAAAGGCTGCATATGTTTGTGGAACAATCATCCAGTTGGTGTTACTTCAGTAACTTGTTTTTGGTTTTATGGGGCGATAATGATATAAAATCTTAGGACGAGAAGGTTTCATAGTTAGATGACCCAAACTGGGACTGGTCCTTAGTCCACTAACATTACTGTTTATTTGGTGTTAGATTTGGGGCTAAGAAAGTTATGTTGAGAAATGTATAGCCAGTAATCTCTTTTCCTTTGTCACTTGAAGTCTAGAGTTTTGTTCAGTAACAGAGTCTTTGTGTAAAAAAATATGTTGAGAAAGGGCAGATGGATTGAACCTTTCAACGATGCAGTGCTTTCTTTTCCAAGAAAACCAGGTTGGTTAGTTAGAATGGTTGATATATTATTAGTTACAAAGATGATTGGTCTACACGAGTGATCAGCTTCATAGCAAATTTCTTTGCTTACTTAGAAGATTATTTCAATTATCACATTTCCTGCGAATCTTGAATCTTTTAATGCAAGTAATTTTGAATGATATACTTTGATGCTTGATGCACACCTCTACATCGTCAAGGCTGTATCCTCCATCTAGTGCCATAATAATCCAGGTGGCGGCATTCATTTTTATACTTGAGTGGTCCTAATTTTTAAAACCTTTTTATCCAGGATAACGGAACACTGTTCCTCAGATAATGAAGCATCTGCTCCACTTGTTTCTTGGGATCTCAATTGTCCTCAAGCTTCATTAATCCCATCTGATACTATAAGCAGTGGTAAAAGTAGAGATCAGGCTGCTGCTGGTAGCGAACTGTCAATGAACTCCAATGATGGTGGAGTTGATGATGGGAAAAAGCCTAATGCCAGCAATGCAGAAGATATAGAGATCAGAATGGATCTTACTGAAGATCTGTTACACCTTGTAAGATTATTTTATTTTTGTCGCTGCTTGCTGCTTGCTTTTAGTCACATTGACCTTCTTTGCCCTATTATATGTGTCTGCAGGTTTTCTCCTTTTTGAGCCAAAAAGATTTATGTAAAGCCGGTGCAACCTGCAAGCAGTGGCAAGTAGCTAGTATGCATGAGGATTTCTGGAGATGCTTAAATTTTGAGGATACAGAAATCTCCGAGCATAATTGTATGCTATCTGTTCTCTTTTTTGTGGGACCTGTACAATTGTTGATGCAATAGCCGTAGCATATGATCTTAGCTTTAGGAGATGACAATTTCCCGTGTAATTTATAACGCATTCGCCTATAGTTCCATATGTAATTATTTATGTTGCTTGAGTACTATTTCTATGTTATTCGTTGAAGAAAGTTTTAAGATTGTTGTTTCTAGACTTATATTATAACATAAAATGAGGTAATATGAGAGAGAATCGTTTGAGATTGTTTGGTCATGTGCAACAGAGGCCATTAGATGCACCAATTAGGACAAAGGACTAGGGATAGGCCTAAGAGAGCTTGGTTAGAAGCTAGATATGATAATGATTAACTTAGTAAAGGAGATAGCCTTCGGGCCCCTGAGTGGAAGAGTAGGATTGATGTATCTTGCCCTCAAAATTTTGTGATAAAGGCTTTGCTGTTGTTGTTGTTTGCAAAAATATCATAACTGTGGTGAAGAGTTTTACTAGATTGTTTATCATATTAAGCAGAATATTTGCTGGTTTATTTGGATTAGCATGTACCTGCAATTGTTATGCAAACTAATAAGCAATGATGCAGTGATAAACACTTTGGTACCTTATACCGCAAAAGGATTATGCACTGGAATACTTGATATATGAACATGTAGAAAGGACAGAATTATACTATCGACAACAGAAGATTCTATTCGGTATTTAAATAAGAAATGAGTGCTTTCACAGAAAGTTAGAGGTTGCTCCTATTGAGGATAAAATGAGTGAGAACTAAATAATTAGATTGAGATGGTTTGATCATCTTGATGGAAGCCACTGACTGCACTAATTAGGAGAAGTTATAAGATCGTAGTGAATCAGGGAAAACTGGAAGTAGACCTAAGGAAACTTTATTGGAAGCAACTATGAAGGATATGAGAGGGGTTAACTTAATGGAACTAAATCGAGAATAGGATTCATGTAGGTTTCTTTTGTTATATCAACCGGCTAACAATATCTTACTGTATGTGTTGTTATTAACGTTTCCAAGTCATCCTTTTGAACTACCTGTTTAGAATTTATTGCTTACTACTTTTATGGGTTTTTATGATTGTCCTAATTTGTTTACTTCTTGATTGCCTATACAGTTGAGTCTATTTGTCAGCGTTACCCAAGTGCCACTAGAGTGAATTTATCTGGCGTTTATAACTCCGATGTGCTTGCTACAGAGGCCATAACTTCTCTTAGGTTTCCAAGCTCACTTTTCTGCATTCATTTGCTCTTTTTGAACAATCTAATTTCTTTGCTATGAGCTCTCTTATATGTTGTATTGTATTTTAGGCGTCTTGAAACTCTAGTTTTGGGGAACGGGCAGCTTGGAGATGGTTTCTTCCATGCTTTAACAGACTGTCCTGCATTGAATAGCTTGACTATGTGTGATGCATCACTTGGTAATGGCATTCAAGATATCGCCATAAACCATGACATACTACGAGAGCTTAATATTGTTAAGTGTCGTGTTCTCCGCATTTCTGTCAGGTGGGAGACTTCCTTGTTGGGCATAAATCATTTACTTTGTAACTTAATACATAATGACCAACTTTGATGCTTTTTTACAGATGTTCTCAACTTCAGACTTTGTCACTGAGGCGCAGCAGCATGGCTCATCTTGTGCTTACTTGTCCTCAACTGCATGAATTAGATTTGTCTTCTTGCCACAAGTTATCTGATGCTGGAATCCGTGCAGCAGCTATAACTTGCTCGTTACTCGCATCATTAGATTTGTCATCTTGTTTATGTGTGAGTGACGAGACTTTGCGCGAAATAGCTTTTGCATGTCCTAGTCTCTCTCTTCTTGATGCATCGTATTGTCCCAACATCTCTCTTGAGGTTAGTTCTTGTAGGTTCCTGTCTATGTTTTCACCTTCTTTCCGTATTCTGTGTAATCAAATTTACATGGTTATATGCTGTTTGTGATAGTCTGTAAGACTGCCGATGTTGATGGATTTGAAACTTCATAGCTGTGAGGGTATCACTTCAGCTTCAATGTCTGCAGTTTCTTATAGCCGTATGCTAGAGGTTAGAACTTTTTCTTGTTCTATAACTTGGATGCTTTTCTTTGTGGCAGCTGTAGCTAAATTATAATCTACTGTCCTTTTGTTATGCCCTCAGTCATTGCAGCTCGATAACTGCGGACTGTTAACATCTGTCATTTTGGATTTGCCCCATCTGCGGAGCATCAGTCTTGTACATTGTCGCAAGTAAGTCTGTTCCTTTAAAGCTCCTCATCTTCCACTGAAAGAAGCGTAAAGTATGCTAAGTACCAATTCCCTATATCCAGGTTTGTAGATTTGAATTTGCGGTGCCCTGTTCTTTCTTACATCAAGGTTTCAAATTGTTCAGCACTTCTCCGCATCAATATCACATCGCATGCACTTCAGGTCAGCTTAGTCAGTTGAATGTTCATTTTAGTGCATTATTTTTTGTTACTTAAAAATTAGCACAACAATTGTCTTAAAAATTAGCACAACAATTGTCTATTCTTTTTTTGTGCAGAAACTTATACTGCAAAAGCAAGAAAGGCTATCCACTCTGTCATTGCAATGCCACAACTTGAGAGAAGTGGATCTTAGTGATTGTGAATCTCTAACCAATGCTATCTGTGAAGTTTTTAGTAATGGTGGAGGTTGCCCAATGCTTAGGTCATTGGCTCTTGACAACTGCGAGGTTTGCTTATTTTATATTCTTTAAGTGCTAATCTTTTAAATGTACATGTTAGATATATGCTTCTTTTGGTGCTAATCTTACAAATATACATATATAACTAGATAGTGTCTGTATGTGCTAAATTTTCGACTATATACATAAATATTTAGGGTTCACATAGATGTATATTGTGACTCAGCCAGATGTTGGACAGCTGAATAATGCTTGCCACAATGTGTTGTTGCTTCCTCCACCTCCCTTGCCATGATGGTTTACTTAGGAAAGGGAAGGAAGGGGAAGGAAGGGAAAAAATTCCCCTTCCTTCCCTTCCCCTCCGTTACACCCCAATTTGGGGTGTAAGAATTTGGGCCAATTTTCCCCTCCATTTCCCTCCTCTACCCTCCTAAATGAAACTCCCAAACAAGGTTAAAATGAAATTTCCCTTCCCTTCCCCCTCTCTACCCTCCATCCAAACAGGCAATTAGGATTACTCCCTTGCTACATACCAGTCTATCTCAGCTTTATTGCCTCCAGCCTTTTGGCGGCAAACTGCTGTCAGAACTTGCTTCAACGTCTGGACCCTAGTTAGATTGGAACTGTACTTAGATTGAGGTTTTGTCATCCCTATCGTAACTATTTTATTTGAGTCCAGGGCATTCTGCCCAAGGTCAGCACTGGGTGATAACCCCCTAAGTTGTCTCTTCAGAAAACATGAAACCACATGCTGCAAACTAGTGTAATCACGTCACCATAATGGATGTACATCAAGCTAAGAAAATTCAAGTATAACATTTCTACACTTTATAATGGTCATGACTCATGCGGTTTACTTTTGAAGCTTGCTCCGTTACCTTCTATGGGAATAACATGAAAAAGTGTATTTAAGTGTACCTTATTGTAGCCTTTTGCTAGATAAATTGGCAACTTTTCCCGGTAATTAATCAGGTTTTTTTAATACTGCATTTGCTCAATTTGTTTGAGATGTTACATAAGCAATATTATATTTTCAAATTTGTCAGTTATATAGAACACATAGCTAATGATTTTCGTGTTTCTTGCTATAACATTGTTGTACTTGCTTATGTGAATGTCTTCTGAAATCTGGTGTCTGGTCATGACCTTTTGAGATCACAGTACTTGTTGAGATGCTCTAGTATATGCTTAGCTAACATCACACTGTTCAGAGGTTTTTTGTATTCTCAGTGAAAACAAACTTATGCAATAAGACTTCCTAGAGCTCAGTTGTTGATTAAGATGGATGTTACTAGCATTATATTATCTCTGTGCTTTGCTGGTTTCTTAGCATGACGATGCCGTGATATAATGATGCTGTATTTTATCTGCATTGGTATCTTTTCCCGAAGCTTTCGGTGAAAGCTGAATGTGCTTTTTCGTTTCTTTTTCAACAGAGGTTAACTGCAGTTGGATTACGCAATAGTTCTCTGGTTAGTCTCTCTCTTGTTGGTTGCCATGCTATGACTGTCCTTGATCTGTCATGTCCTGGTCTTCTAACAGTAAACCTTGATGGGTGTGACCATCTAGAGAAAGCTTCATTTTGTCCTGTAAGTAAATCTAGCTGCGGTTTGTTGATTTTTCGCGAGTTAAAATCTCATTACGTTCATACTTATCCAGCTTATTGAATTTCAGAAAATTTGAAAATAATTGTTACATTTTTTGTTTTTAAATTCTACCTTTTGATATGGTTAAGCTTGTTTCAGTAAATTGACTTTACACTGTATTACTTTTCTTGACAGTTTACATTGTACTGCTATCTTATTTGCATTTAAGAACATGCATTCTCCACTTGTTGCTGTTAAACTAAACCTTCCTTTGCCTTCGGGGTGGTTTGTTGGGAAAATGTTCTGGGTGGTTAAGTGCAAAACCCACAAAGTTCGGAGCTGGTTTTGTAAAATTAACCCATATAGTATCTACCATTTTGCATAATTTTGCAGGCTACCAGTGCCTTTCTAACATTACTTTTTTTGTGACTTATTGCAAGTTGCCTTAAGATTATTTGTAAACTGTATTGTAGGATGTAGCCTATCTGCTGTGATCAAATATGTATTGTTTTCCTTTTGTTTTAAAATTCAAATCTCTATTATATTGTTTTGACTTTGACTATAGTTTGCTCGTATCATTTTCCTGTAGGTTGGTCTCGAGTCCCTTAATTTAGGAATATGTCCGAAGCTAAGTGTATTACAGATTGAAGCACCAAAAATGTCAGTTTTGGAGCTTAAGGGTTGTGGTGTATTGGCTCGAGCATCAATAAGCTGCCCTTCTTTGATGGCGTTGGATGCTTCTTTCTGCAGGTGATATTTCTTGCAATGTTATCTTAATGGGCATCTAATATCGCTCCCCCCATGTCATCAATGTTATAGGTTCTCAAAAAATGAAATTCTATTTTTTGGTGGACCTATTTCCAAATATTAATAATTCTAGAGACCGATATGAGAAATGCCCTACATTAATTTCTCTTTTTAGCATGTAGGCTAATAGTTTCCTTTTGTTGGTTGTGCAGACAGCTTTTGGATGATTCTTTGGCTATGACATCAGCATCTTGTCCTATGATCGAATCTCTAGTATTATCCTCTTGCTTATCCATAGGAGTTGATGGGCTTTCTTCGTTGCATTCGCTGCAATATTTGACACTACTTGATTTGTCGTACACATTTTTGACTAATTTGCAGCCCATTTTTGACACTTGCTCACAGTTAGTGGTGAGTAGATTAGATTTTAACCTGACGGATTCATTACATGCTATATTTTTTGTGTTTGGAGTTTTTATTCGTTCCTGGAGAGTAGGGTTGCTTGGAGTTGCATCGAGTAGTCACTAGTCACCCCTGTTTGATCCATTACTGTCTTTGTTAATTATGGTATATGCCTATTAAATTTTGTTATTCATAGATCAGTTATGTATATCAAATCTTTTGATAATATTGCTAGTATTCTTTATTTATTATTATTATTTTATGTTATTCTTTGTTGTGTTTGCACTGTAGCCAGGCATGTGCCCTACGCCCTGCACACAATTAGTTGCATACTGAACCTTGTTTTTAAGTCCTTAAACCAGTGATTTTTTTAATGATCTTTTCTATATACTTGGGTAGATCAAAGTGTGCTTTTGCATCTATTGCTTAGGTTGGGTCTGTGCCTAATGGCTGGCTCTCCTTAGTACCAAACACTTAATGGGGGAATCGGGGAGTCTTTGCAAGAATGGTCTAAGTAAATGACCTTGTTTTACGTCTTTTTTAACTCTGAGCTCAGCTTTGACTATGCTCTCCCTTCTGATCTTTCTATCCCAATTTTGTAAAGCAATGTGTGTTTTTTCCATCTCTTGCTTATCTTCAGTATGTAACTTAATTTTGGTCTCTTCTTAGTACCGAATGCTAAAGGCTGAGAGTCTTTGTCCCCCCACCACAACCTTAAAAAAAAAATAAATAAAAGAAGCCTAGTCCAACCTCTTTTTCACTGCTAACCTCATTGTATGTAGTTTTATGAAATCATGATTGTCAAATTGCTAGCTGTTCCTTTCTTTGGTCGGGGAGAGAAAAAGGGGATCATTACATGGTCTTGAATCATGTAAAGAGCCATTTAGAAGGAGCCATACTAAAAATGTCAACTTTATCATTTGGTGGAAATATTTTGGCCTCTGCAAGAAGCACGCTAAACCAAATGAATTTATTTACTTACTACTTGGTTGGGAGCAAAACACAAAAAATGGCCTGGAGGGAATTGCCTCCTACTATTTTTATTTATTTATTTATTTATTTTGCAATGCATATTTTGCTTGTCCTAATCGTAAAAATAGCCTTTTGCGCAACATAAAGCTTCACTTTGTCTCTATCATGCTGTTCTTAGCACTAATGGTAAAACATATTACACTTCGAGAGCATATATTCAGGCCTTATTTTCTATGCTGAGACCTAGTTTATTGCTTTGTTTTATTTAAAGAATCCTCCTTGAATCTTTTGACATGATAGTGTTTTACTGCCCACTGCTACTTGCAGATCTTAAAACTTTCAGCATGCAAGTTCTTAAGTGACTCATCTTTGGATGCACTCTACAAGGAAGGGGCCCTTCCTGCTCTTCGTGAGTTGGATTTGTCGTATTCTTCCATTGGACAGTCTGCAATTTTAGGACTTCTTGCTTCTTGTGGAAATCTTGTCAATGTGAACTTAAATGGTTGTGCAAATATGCATGATCTTGTTTGGGGCTCTAGCGATTGTCATTCCAAAGAGATAATTACTGATATCTATCCATCAAATTTGGTATCTTTGAGATGCGAGGATGAGTGTTTTAGGAAGACTGAGCATTTACTAGAGACCCTCAACTGTATTGGATGTCCCAACATTAAGAAGTTTACAGTCACGTCTTCAGCTTGCTGTTTTCATCTATCTAAGTTAAACCTTAACTTGTCTGCTAATCTGAAGGAAGTGGATCTAGCATGCTTCAATCTCAATAGTCTTAATTTGAGGTCAATTTCCTGTTATATCTTTGTTAGTTTGTCATCTGGTTGTATCTACATGTCCACTAATAGTTTTTTTTTTCTGTTTCCCCCTTTTTTTTGTGTTCAGCCATTGTTGCTCCTTGGAGATCTTGAAGCTTGATTGCCCCAGATTGATGAACCTTCAGCTTCTGGTAATTGCATTTCTGAATTCTGATACTGCAAATATATAACATATTCTTATATTTTAAATTTTTCATAAAAGTCATTAGCCTCGTGTCAAAGGCAGTTAAATTTGAGTTTACTAATGGCTAAAGGTTGTCTGCCTTCTCCAAGCCTTTTCTTGCTGTGGGTACTCCAAATAGAGGGTCGAATATTAGTTTTATGATCAACCTTACGTCATCACTGTGCCAAATCTCTTGGCAATCACTGATAGCATTAAACATTAAACTTTACTACATGGACATAGACAAAGCCCATATGGCCTCAATACATGACCCGATGACACGTTTCTGAAAAGTACACACCAAAAAAAGTATCTTCTTCATTAAGTCTTGAAATAGTGAAGGATTCAGTTCGTTATCCACTTTGCACATTGAAGATATTATCACAGGGCTGATTCTATTGATACTGATTGTGTTTTCTATCAATACAATGCATGTTTCAAAATGAATATTACATGAATTATTCATATATTGCATATCTTGCCTACATGACCTTCAGGCTTGTACAATGCTATCAGAGGAGGCGTTAGAAGTTGCCATTTCTCGCTGTAACATGTTGGAAGTTATCAATGTCCATTCATGCCCTAAGGTCAGTGTTATTGCAGTTACGATCTTTCAAAATTACACATGTTAACCATATTAAGTTATACCTTTTTGAGTTCTTTTTCTAGAAAAAGAAAAACCATTTAGGTATTACCATCATGATTTTATATAAATTTGAACCAAATACATTTAAGTTCTAGATCGACCCATTTATTGGTGGAAGTTTCAGGCTATGAAGTTGCTTGCAATGTTCATTTAATGTATGATAATTTTGTTTGATAGGAAGCCATCACACACAAACTACCAGAAACTTTCATCATTAAGTAGGGGTGGGTGTGGGCCGTGCCGGTTTAGGCTCGTGACTCGGCCCGCCAGATTCAAGGCTGGGCTGGGTCCAACTCGGGCCCGCCAAGATCAAAATCTGTCGGGCCTATTTCTCTAATCCCGGGTCTGGGACTGGACCCGAGCCGGCTCACTACCCGTCTAAGGGCGGTTCGGGTCGGGCCCAACCCACGGGTCGTGGGTTGGCTCGTGGGTTTTTTAAAACTTTTTTCTATTTTTTATTTTTAATTTCTAAACTACATTAACTTTGTATTAGTATCTATTAAATTATATTTAAATTATTTTTTATTTTACTCTTTATTTAAAATGATATATACACACACACACATTATACAAAGATAAACATCATACAGAAAAACATCGCAAACACAAAGATATATGTGGTTCAGACTTCGAATGAAGACCTACGTTCACGGGAAATTAATATCTGTCCTTTAGTTTAAATTTCGGGTCTGTTCGGGTTGAAAATCGTTTTCTTCATTGCGGGACGCATTACAATTTCAGTCGTTACAATGATTAAAATGAAAGGCTTTTTATAAGCCTCCTTACACAATGCAAATAAAAAGATTACAATTTTCTCAAGAACACACAATGCAAATAAAAAGATTATAATTTTCTCGAGAACACACGCATATAGATCGTTTATCGATCTTCTGCTTGCACGGGATCTTTGCCGGTACCGGAGTTTATCCGTGGACCACCAACTGATCAGATCCGAATGAAGATTACATTACCTCGCAAAGGAGAAGGAATTGAAGTGACTATATCGGCAACAACGGGACAATCACTCTTCTCGAGAATCGCAGCTAGGTAGGATCTCAAGGAAAACGGATGAACGGGATGCAGATTTCTCGAACTCTTATCCTTGTGCTGAAGAACTCGTCAAGATCCCTTCCTCCTCTAAAATTCGTGCTCACTCTTTAATTCGACAGGGTTTCGCCGAGGCTCGAGAATTCCGGATCCCTGCAAATAAATGCCTTAGGGCTGTATTTATAGGCTTCAGAAGCTCGGTTTTCGGATAAGAACGATCGATTTGATCTTATCCTCGGTTTTAACCACTGAACCACGTTCTAGGATAACTTCAGATTAGTAGGGGAGACTTTGGATCAGATTAAATCGAAATCTAGACGAAATCAACATTTTTAGCCTCGAGACAAAGTGTGTCTCGGCCAAGTTGTGTCTCGGCCATGGTCGAGACACAATACGTGTCTCGGTTGCATGCCATGATCTTCTTTTTCCCATAATTCCCTGGCCCGACCTCGGAATGACGCGATTCAAAGTGCGTTGGAAAGCCAGAGAAGAGACATACAATGTCCCATGAGTGAATCATATGTGGAGTGGATGAGATACGAGTGGCGTTTTGTCTTTCGTGAGTGAAACGTAACTACTGATCAGATCGTCTCTTCGTTATTTCGCCGCCCTGTTGATTCGTTCGCTTCGTTGACTTGCTCCATGTGCTTGCCGACGTCAAATAATCCTCTTTGACTCAGATAATGACGTTTATCGTCTTCTTTCTGTCTCGAGCTACGTGTGGGAACTTATAGGTAATTTTTAACGCCTATAAATACCCCCTCTAAAGTGTTTCAGACTCATTTCTTTTATAGAAGAGCCTAGAATATTTTGGATATGATAGGTTCAATCTTCAGTTGGTGTAAAAGGACCTGTAATTGGTTTCAGTTCTTGACTTCTTCGATTTTTAATCTATTTCGTATTTTGTCGAATAGTTAAAATTCTTCTAGCGCTGCGTTTATCGTCTGGCCGTTGTCGAAGCCTCGAACTGAAACTGGTGTGTTGTTTTCTGATTTTAGCTCGTGTTGAGTCGACGTTGAACTGATTATCTTCGTCGGGGACTCGTATCTGAATTATGACTGAACTCTTTGGGGATTATCATACAATCTTAAAGAATCAGAATGCGTGTCGACTGATACCGCATGGCATATCGACTAAGACCACTTGTCGTGTCGACACAAGAGGCGTCATTGAGTCGACACAGGGGGTGTCATTTTGTCCGGTCGAGCTTCGTGTTTCGAGTCGACACAGGAAGTGTCGACTCATCTGGTCGGGCATGGACTTGATTTGAACCTTGTTTCGACGAAATTTGTCAACACGTTGATTTTCATTGCGACGTGCTGACCTGTGTAACTGTGTTGACCTCCATCGTAATGCGTTGACCGGCGTTGACTCAAGGCTACGCTGTGACTCAAGGCTACGTGTTGACTGTCGTTGACCTTCATCGTAACGCGTTGACCGATGTTGATCTAAGGCTACGCGTTGACCGGCGTTGATATTCATCGCAGCGCGTTGATTGACGTTGACCTTCATCGCAACGCGTTGGCTGGTGTTGATTTTCATCGCAACACGTTGACCGGTGTTGACCTAAGGTTACGCGTTGACCGGCATTGACCTTCATCGCAACACGTTGACTGACGTTGACCTTCATCGCAACGCGTTGATTGGCGTTGACTTTCATCGCAACGCATTAGTCGACGTTGACCTAAGGTTACGCGTTGATTGACGTTGACCTTCATCGCAACGCGTTGACCGGTGTAAACACAGTTTATACTCATACGTTAACAGGAGTCTACACAGTTTAGGCTCTTAAAGCGTTGGAACGGGGAGGACTAGTTTATACTCATATACTCTTCGGCTCTCTTTTGGCTTGTTTTGTCGTTATGACGTCGGAGTCAATTAAGGCTTGAATTTTGTTTTTGAGACCAAAGCAAACCTTGATGGGATGAAGAACATTTATGTGGTACGCACAGTAGTTTAGATCTGTAATCCTCTTAATTCCCTCCTGATCTTTAATAAGTGATAGCTCGATTTTGATGTTTGCGAAGAGGTACTTCAAGATGGCTGGAACTTCATCATCTTGGAAGGAGTATTTTCTTTGGAGTCTCGGATTTGGAGTCCTTCGTTGTTTCTAAGGTTATTATTGTAACGTTTGATTAACATCAACAGCAATCACATGCGTTGTAGGTTGGCTTCTCTCGGTCTTTTTTCTTCTGAGAAAGCGCTCGATTTGTTCTCCACGCAGTTTTAATTCCTTCTAGGTGGTTGAGGGGATAACCTCCATGACCTCGAGGACATCGAGGGAGAGATTGTGATGGTAGGTCTGCAGTATGAACTTTTCTGTGATAGGATCTCGGCAGTTAATCGTCTTGTTTCGGAATCATTTGATGAATGTGTCAACTGATTCTCCGTCTTTTTGCTTCTTGTTCAGAAAAGCTCAAATTAACACTGTAGTGTCATCATCAAAGAAATTGTTGAGGAATGAGCTTTTCATATCGTCCCAGCAGTTGATGCTCCCTGGTTTGAGACATCGATACCAATCGAAAGCGTCCCTGCGAAGGGTACCTACGAATGACCGGATCATCAGTGGTTCATTTCCGAAGATCGCTCCCAGATAAGACTTGAAATAGATCAAGTGTTGAGTGTGAGAACCTCTCTCGTCGAATGACGTGAAGTTAATTAGGGTGAACTTCGTCGGGTACGGGATTGAATCCCACTCTCTTGGATACGAGCACGTAATGCTCGTTTTTCTCACTTCTTGAGCGGAAATTAAGGCATTGATCTTATTCTCTAGCTCTTTCACCATCTCGTCATCGCCTGTATCTTTCTTCGGGCGATTTTGAGGACGAACGATGGGATCACCCTTACCGTTGTCATTAGTGATGGGACCACCCCCAGTGTTGGTATTATTGTTGGGGTCACCCCCAACATCTTTTTCATTGGGAGGACCATCGACATTGATAGCCCCCTCTACCTCTAAGTCACTATCTACCTGATTGGTAGTGACGACGATTGGATTCACCGTTCTGATTTGACAACTCCTGAAGTTGTTGAGCATGTAAATCATTGACCCGTTGTACGGTCATCTCCATCTCTATTTTGAAAACCTCTTTCTGCTTAGCCAAGGCTTCTTGAAGGAGCTGAGCCATTTACTCAGTAATGATCATGAATGCTTCTCGAGTCCGTCTTGCATTAGACATCGTATTATCAGAAGCGATTGCGGAGTTTGCATTTGATGCTTCATCATCTGAGGAATGCCCTCTTTGAATTCTCCGATAATCCCTTGGTCTGATAGTTCTGGACCGTAGCCGAGTTATGCGTTGGGATACCTTCGGGAAAGGTTCGGGACTAAAGTGTCGTGTAGACTTTCCCTTATTGACCATGTTGATGGTGACTTCTGGAAGTTCGCTACCTTGACCGGCTGATCTTTTTTTACAGAAGCACTTTGGTTTAGGTTTGGATGCTTCAGTAGAGATCCTCTTGAATACCGAGACCCTTCGTGGAGCGGTCTTGAGGCAGCTATATTCTGATATTACTGCCCTGATTAATCTCTCACAAGGATAGTGAGAATCCGTTTCTGGGGTATTTCTCTTTCGAGACTCACCCCAATCCAATAGTATAACTCGTCAGCGTTGCAGCCAGAGCAACCTATCGGTTATTCATTTGTTCTTTCAGGTATAACG
>BQKN01044917.1:0-10178 GCA_022839385.1 Asparagus kiusianus
AGGGAAGAGACCTCTGGCAAATACGAAGGAAACACAAAGTGTAGTCAAAAGCTTTGAGATGAAAGGAAAATTCATGGCTTTTGAAAGAATTTAGTGCAAAGACTTTCAAAGGCTCTAACGTCATAAGCTTGGATTTACATCCACATCATCAAACATTACTTTTAGGTATATTCTTGTAATAGTCTTTAATTGATAAATCACCTTGTAGATACAACCTTAGATAATTGATCCCTAAATATAATTTTATTGTTCAAACGTTGTGAATTTTTACCTTCTGTTCATATGTTGGCAACATTGTTTACATTCAATAAATTTATACCAAATCTTTTCATAAATAAAATTATAATTTAAAATAGTATTAAAAATTTTACCACGTGCATTGCACGTGCATCTCAACTAGTAAATGATAAAATAGAAAATAACTATTATAGGGAAGCACTTAAATCCGCGGGCGAAATCCTTGTACGAGATTCCGTACTCTCCACGTCGCTTTCATATTGAGCTCGCCGCGTGGCGGTTGATGTCGAAGACAAATTCCTTCTCAAAACTCCGTTGAACCCTTCCAACTCTCCCCGTTCCGTTCCGTTCCGTTCCGTGCGCTCAAACGCTTTAAATTCACAAACCCTCCCTCTCTCTCTCTCTCTCTCTCTCTCTCTCTCTCTAAAATCCCCCGCATTCTTCTCTCTTTCTCTATACTCCATCGATCAATGTGGCGCCCTCTCCTCTCCCGCGCGGCTAACCTCACCCGCCGCCTCCTGGCGGAGCACCCGACCCAACCCTGGGCCAGCCGCCTCTGCTCCATGCCGCCATCAGGCGGAGCACCGGGCTCGAGCTCTGGAAACCCTCCAATGACGTTTGCCGAGGCGAAGAGACTGATGAGGCTGGTGAATGTGGAGGCGCTTAAAAAGAAGCTCAGCATGGAGACCGGGGAGGTGATCGGATACAATGAGCTTCTAGAAGCTTGTGAGGGGATGGGGGTCGCGAGAACGAAGGAGGAGGCTGCGGCTTTTGCTAGGGTTTTGGATGATGCTGGGGTCGTGCTCTTGTTTAGGGACAAGGTCTATCTTCATCCTGATAAGGTGAGGTTTATCTTGAATTTTCTTTTTGGTAGTTTGTTTTTGGATGAGGATTAATGGGTAGGGATCAAAATTTGATCTTGATTTGGGGTTGGTGAGATTGGGATTTGTTCTGGCGGGAAAATTTTAGCTGGGTGGTTGCAAGATTTTGATGAATTAGTGGGAGATTTGAAATGGGTTCGGTTGTTTTTGGATGAGGATTAATGGGTAGGGATCAAAATTCGATCTTGATTTGGAGTGGATGGTATTTAGAGTTTTGGACTTCTCGTTTATGTTTGTTTAGGATTGGTTGGAAATTTTGCATGGGCGGTGCTCGATTTTGTTGGGTTATAATATGTTGAGTATATACTTCAGATAAAGAATAGGAAACAATGACTTTAGATTATCGCCTCTTTCTGCCTGTTAGAAATTGAGTTTGGATTTTTATGAGACATTCTTGCGCCTGTTAGAAATTGGTAAATTTTGAACATTGAAGGTCAATCTTGGTGTTTTTGTATAAATTTTTATGAACTAATGGGTGATTTCAAAAGTTATGCGATGAGTATTAATGGGCAGGGATCAGGATTTGATCTTGGTTTGTATTTGGGGAGATTGAGATTTTCAGATGATGGGAATTTTTTTATGGCTGTTGCTGGATTGTCTGGGGTTATAATGGGTAGAACCTAATATTGATTCTGATTTAGCCTAAGAGAAACAAAGGAGTTTGGCTGGTTTCCTCTTTGTCTCTGTTAGAAATTGGTAGTTTATAAAGCCGGGATTGAAGATTTCCCCCCATGTATGACGCTTGATTTTAATTATCAAATCATATTCCCAAGCTTGAAGCTGGTGTAAGTTTTTCTAAAGTTTTTTCTATCAGTTCATCTTGAGACGAGATTTCTTGTTGTTAGTCAAAAGCTTGAGAGGAAATTTTGGTAAAGGTGAGAAAAGGAGACGAGGAGAAAAAAGTCAGGCTCTTCTAGATTGAAAACTCAACATCTAGGGTTTTGGTTTATTCTTTACTTCATAAGAATGAGATTTGATCTTGCTAGGCCATGTGGAATTGACTTCGGAGATATTGATTCTTAGAACTTTCTAAGTACTTTTCACAACTAGATTGCCCTTTTCCTCTTAGTTTTCCTTGGTAGTCAGTCGCCGTTGTTATTTCCACTTGTTTACTTTATGCCGAAAGGGTAAATAATCTTCACTATTATGTCACTCATCCTAATCCGAACGGTACCGATACCACCAATAGGATATTCATGATCATTATTCATGAGCACGATCTCTCCTCTTTCCAACTCCTGAAAGCTAGAGAACCAATCCCTCCCAGGGTAAATATGGTAAGAAGCATCCGAATTCAACATCCATTCTGTAGAGTCGGCAACACAAACTGACGGTAGTGCAGATAACGAGTAGCCCAAAAATCCGAATCTGAATTATTACCACTAGCATTGATAACATTCACCTCTGATGATTGAATAGCTTTCCCCTTATTCTTTCCGACTCGATCAACCAACTTTGGGCATTCGACTTTTTAATGTCCATCCTCTTTACAAAAGACACTGATTCCTACGAACTCCAAGATGTGTCCTTCTAGATTGCGACATCCTACCACAGTTTGGGCTCCTTGCTCTTGCGACCAATGCCCCCGCTACCGGCTCAACTGAAGTCTCATTATCATTCTTTCGAAACCGATAATTCACAAGTGCAGCGGTGACCTCACTATATGAAAAAGACGCCTTCCCATTAATAAGAGTAAGAACGAAGGTCTCATATTACTTGTCAGCAAGGAACTCAACAATAACGTCTTGTCTTCATCTTCAATCATCACATCTATATTCGTTAAATCCGCAAGAAGCTTCGTGTAGTGGTTCATGTGATCACCAATTGAGGTCCCCTTCTTCAATTAGAAGCGATAAAACCTCCTCTTCAAATGCAAGCGGTTCTCTACACTCTTGGTCAAATACTTGCCTTCTAGGATCTCCTAAATCTTATTAGCCGAAGCCTCATTGATCACATCATATTTTAAATCTTGAGTCAAATAAGATCTAATCACACCATACGCTGTTCTATTCATCTTTTTCCAAACATTCTACTCAATATCGTCCGGTTTCCCGTCCAACTCCAAAATATCTTTCAAATTTTGCGTATTAAGCGCATCCAAGACTTCACATCTCCAAAGACCAAAATTGTTTGTGCCATTAAACTTATCCACATATATCTTCATAGAGTGGATATTCAAACTTTGAACGGTCTTCACGTCCTACCCTCCACAACTCCTTCTTTTTCGACCATCTTTCTCAAAGCACCAAAATAAATAGGGAACAAATGAAGAATAGATCCAAAACTAAAAAAGATAGTCTTTACCAAAAAAAATCCCACCTTTATCACCAAACGAAGCTCTAGACGAGCCTCGAAAACGATCTACTCCTCCAAATAGCCCAAGCGTAGCTCGAGCTCTGATACCACTTGTTGAGCGCTGCGGAAGCCAAACAACAAAACCAACGTGCTACGAGAAATCAAATCAAACGAACGTCGAGAGAAGGCTAAAAGAACCAAATCAATGTCACAAACACAAACAACCAATTTTAACATGGTTCGACAAGTTGCCTACGTCCACGGGGCAAGAAAGGGATATGTTTTTCACTAATAAAGAAGAATAGTACAAACTAAGATTACAAATCACTCAAACTCACCAAATAATCTTACCAACAAATATCTAATTCTCTCCAAACAAAACCATAATCAATAGCTCAGAAAATACCTCTTTTCTGTGCTCCAAATATCCCTAATTTTTTTCTCAATTCTCTCTTCCAATTGTTTTATATATATAAAAATCCTAAAATCATAAACATACTAGAAATTCTAAAACAAATATCAAAACAGATTAGAAATCCTAATAACCTGTTACCAAAACAGATTAGGAATCCCAATAACATGTTACCAAAATAAATTAGGAAACATATTAGAAACCTGCTATTCAACAAAATTACCCTATCCTAGACGGAATTTTTCGTCTAGGATGCTCCTATTTTTACCAGTGATATAATCAATTGACTTTTTTGATTCTTTGAGACCCCCCTCCTCTTTCCTCACTGCTGATGCATGTCACCTTTTGAATACATTAATCTTTAATTGCTGGTAGGTAGCTCTTCTGAAATTTCCAGAAGTTTTAAAAGAATTCTGAGAAATCATATAAATTCTTTATTTAGGGCCTGCATTGATACGAGTCGTCGTACCAGCATCTTTGATCGCAGAATTATCAAAGGTGGGTTGAGAAGAGGATGACAGAAACACAAGAATAATTCAGCATGGGGCGAAAGAAAATACCCTCTCTAGATTATGAGTATGAAAAGGTTACAATCCCTCTTCCACAATCTCATTAGAATCGAGAACAAACTCTCAATTCTCTCTAAACCCTAATCTCTCTTGATCAGAATCTTTCTTTGATTACATTTGATTTTTTTAAACCCCTAAAACAATCCCTTATATAGGTAACGTGGATGACAAAGTGATAAATAACCAAGCCCAAACCCCACAAGAATTCGTGCAAACAGAAACCCAAACGAACCAGGAAACTGTCGATCAGTCGACTCATAAACATGCATAAGTCAACTCATGCCAAATGAGTCGACTCATGATGAGGTGAGCCGACTCGTCAGAAACTTTCGACAAAACGGTTGAGCTTTGTGAGTCGACTCATGACAGGCATGAGTCGACTCAACCTGATGAGTTGACTCATGTACATGTATGAGTCGACTCACGGGCTGAAAACTGGATGCTTCGATTCTTCGATTCGTCGTCTCGTTCCGCGCTTCAACCTGTGTTCCACTGTGTTATTTTATTCTCAAGTTACCATGAGAATCATCTATCTTCAAGCTCCCCATGAGGATCGTTAAATTCTGAAGAGAAGATACACCCGTATCATGGGTCCTCTCTTTAGGAACTTGAAGCCTCATTCAAGTTATAACTTCAGCTGAGGAAACTCACGAGCTCCTCTATCCTTTCTGTACCACCTGATTTTTGCTAGGAACCTGATATCGACGTACAACTGGAAACGACCCCTTCGTTCCTTGCCTCATCGTAGTCGTCTTTCGCTCCAACATGCAACTCCTTTTCGATGGTTCGTCATGAAGTCTAATGCACAGCGAGACAATCTTTTTGTTTGCATTCACTAGCCTCTTCGCTCGCGTTACCGTCGTCAAATTTGCCTCCCTCAGAAGAGACGCCGAACGAAATATGAACTTTTCACCATCCTTGGTGAATGTGTACTTCTGAGCCCGCCTTTCATAGATCGCGTATTTATCCCACAAGTACGGATTGTCCAGTATAACCTGACAAACATCCAATAGAACGACATCGCACGTGACATCGTTAATATACGACTCGTGGAGCGCAAATCTGACAGTGCATTGATCAACTATACTTAGTTCCGTCTCCTTCTGAATCCACCCCAATGGATAGGGTTCCGGATGCTTGACTGTCTTCAGACCCATCTTCTGAACCAATGCCTCGGATATCAAATTCTTTTCGCTGTCTGGATTAACAATGACATCAACCAAACTGGTCTTTACTTGTAACTTCAGCACAAAGAGCTGCTCTCGGGGGTCTTCGTCTTCTTTCGTGGCATGTTTCCCCGCTATAAGATTGAGACTGCTATTGGGCTCTGTCATCCCGGGAACTTCCTACGAACCCTATGCTATCACGTATGTATTTTTCTCCTCTTTCTTCTTCAACCCTCTTGGCTTGAGATGAGGATACTTTTCCCAGCATCGATCGGCGATATGTCCAGTCTTCTCGCACTGACTACAAATCAGTTCTGCTTTTCCTAGATCACCTTTCTTCTCCTCCTTAGGTTTGGAACCACCAGACTCGCCCCTGCTTATTTTGCATCTCCCTTCGCCTCGTTGTTCTTCTTCTGTTTGCCCTCAATGGCAATAGCCTTCACGTTCGCTTCTGCCATGGACTCGACTGTGAACAATTTCATCTCCTTTCGGATATATTCATTCGTACCCGTCATATACTTCATAAAGATTGAATATTCCTCCGTCACGATGTTGAGAATCATCGCCTGCTGCTGAAACTCCGTCGTATATTCTTGAACGGTCTGGTTGAACCTTTGACGCAATCCGTACCACTTATACCAACACTCCTCAAGGAACCCTATCGGGTAGAACTGTTTCCTCAGTAGCTCCTTGAATTTGTTCCACGACACCGCCTTTCGTTCCTGCTTGCAATAGGATTTTCATCATGTCAATGCATGCTCCGAAAGCTTCAAAGTCGCGAACACAAGCTTCTCCTTGGATGAATATCCGTAGAGGGTAAAATATGTCTCCATCCGCTCGATCCAATCATCAAGCCTCTCGACGTTGACACTCCCATCATAAACATGAATCTCTACCTTGAAGTCTATCTTTAAATTCTGGTAAGAACCCTTACCCTTCGATACGGAACAGTTTTGACAATCTCGGCCTCCCTATCAGAATCAGATTCCTCATCTTCTCCATCGGACTCCATAAGTTTCTTCTTGTCTTTCGAAGAAGATTCTTTATTTTTATCCTTTTCTTGGAAGATATTGACGAGCTGTGTGAGAGTCGAACTCATTATCTCAATATGTTTCTCTAATACATCTAGCCTCACTGAACTATCTCCTTCAGTCATCTTTTTCTTCCTTAATTTCTGGACTCCTTCCAATGAAATAAGAATCTCGCCTAGTTTCTTGTGTTGTGATCGAGTCAGGACCATACATAGGATGCCTCCTTCACAGGATCTGATCACTCTGATACCAACTTGATACTAGTCGCCGTACGAGCACCTTTGATCGCGGAATTATCAAAGGTGAGTTGAGAAAGAGGATGACAGAAACACAAGAATAATTCAGTATATGACGAAGGAAAATACCATTTCTAGATTATGAGTATGAAAAGATTACAATCCCTCTCTCACAATCTCACTAGAATCGAGAACAAACTCTTAATTTTCTCTAAACCCTAATCTCTCTTGATTAGAATCTCTCTTTGAATATATCTGATTTTTTTAAAACCCTAAAACAATCCCTTATATAGGTGTAACAACGTGAATGACAAAGTGGTAAATAATCAAGCTCAAACCCCACAGGAATTCGTGCAAACAGAGACCCAAACGAACCAGGAAACCGTCGATGAGTCGACTCATAAACATGCATGAGTCGACTCATGCCAAGTGAGTCGACTCATGATGAGGTGGGTTGACTCGTCAGAAACTTTCGACAAAACGGTTGGGTTTCGTGAGTCGACTCATGACAGACATGAACCTGATGAGTCGACTCATGTACATGTATGAGTCGACTCACGGACTGAAAACTGGATGCTTTGATTCTTCGATTCGCCGTCTTGTTCCACGCATCAACCTGCGTTCCACTGTGTTGTTTTACCCCTCTATTCTCAAGTTACCATGAGAATCATCTATCCTCAAGCTCCCATGAGGATCGCTAAGTTCCAAAGAGAAGATACACCCGTATATGCATACATTTTGTTAGTTGACATTCTTTTTCCATTGACAATTTTGTTTTCTATTTTTATACTGTTTTCTCGAACTTCCTTCTTTTGCTTGCTTTTCCAAGTCACCTTGTGAACATTTAACCTGCAAGACGAAATATTCCTTTCCATGAGAAATAACTTTTTCTTTTTTGGGTCTTTAGGCTCTCTAAGGAGTTTATATGCACGTAATAGTTCAAAATAAGCTGTTTAGTGTTATTTCAGTATGCTTCTATATGACTCTGATATACTAGAAAGCATCCCGGATATAGGTAAATTCAGATTTTACAGAAATTCTAAGTTATTCAATCCTCATTATCATTCTATCATTTTTTTTTCCTTTGAATCAAGTGAAAACCTTTTACGCGCATGAAACACTATTTTAAGTATCTGAAATCTCATATAAAATCAGTCTGAATTTCAACAATTTTAACGGCAAAATTCCTGCTCATCTATTAATGGAGGGGAACAGACATCAATAGTTACTCATTCCCTTTCTTTAGCTGTGCCAATCCAAACTATTCAGTACAGAATGAGCACATATGGAAATATACATAATACCCAACTAGCTTAACCACTTATGGGAATTATCATAAACCCAGGAAAATATAGCAGCTGAAGGTATCAGAGTTGAGGATTCCAAACATGACAAAAAGGTCAAAGACTCAAAATTATCCCTAATCTATAATGTCATGTGAAACTTGGCCATCAGCTTTTGGTACAAACCTTGAGCTTTATTTGTAACCTCGTATTCTTTGCTCGAAACTATCAGACACCCTATCTTCACTTCTCTCAGAATCAGAAACTGCTACAACTTTTGTTTCTCATATGCATCCTTCTCTCCTGAGCATTAGGAGCTAATTTTCTAAATTTTAATCTATCATCAACATAGAGTTTTGTGATTGTTAAGATAAGCCTTACCTTTCTTTGAATGTTTTTAGTATAGTTTTACATAAAGTAGCCAAAGACATCTGAAGCCATTCAGTTGAAAACATTAATCAGTGACTTTACGATTAGCTTCACCACACCACACAATTCCATCGTGCAACATACCGAGCACAAGGAAACAAAATAAATAAAAAGACCTCACCCAAATCCACCCAAGAGCCCCAAGTGTGGACCCCTAAGCAGCACTGTACATTCAATATTTATGCCAATCAACTTTGGTTGATTTTTTGCACAAAGCCCCAAACTTTATAAATCATAGCGAACTTTCAAAATTACAATAAACCGACTGAATTATTGGAAATTGTTGTAAATGGCAGTTAAGTAAAAAAGAAAATCTAAACTGCTATTATTTACATTTTACCTAGCCATACTCGAAAAGTGTAATCTATAAATTGTATTTAGCAGATAGGGGCAAAAACGTCCAAAAGTTGTCATGAGCGGAGCACATGGCAACTTATAGTAATTGTCGTTAGTTATGATATGCTGAGGCAAGGTTAGAGGAACTAATTTGATTTTGTATGAAATCCCCAACTTTCATTTTTTTCCCTCTTGAAGTGAACATTTAATTTAATGTATTCTACTTGGAAAGACATCAGCATCTAAAAATTTGTAGTCCCTTTTTCTGTCAGGTGGTAGAACTCGTAACGAGAGCTGTCCCTCTCGCACTAACACCCGAAGATGATCCAAGAAGAGAAGAACTGAAACAACTACAGAAGAAAAAGGAAGAGATCGATATGCTTGCACACAAACAAGTTCGCAAAGTTCTCTGGTCAGGTCTAGGCCTAATAGTACTCCAAGGTGGTCTTTTTTTCCGTCTCACATTCTGGGAGTTCTCTTGGGATGTCATGGAGCCAATCACGTACTTTTGCACGACTGCCAGCGCAGCTATCAGCTACTTTTATTTCCTTATCACTTCGAGGGACCCAACTTATCAAAATTTGCTTACGAGGATTTTTCTAAAGAAACAGAAGGATTTGTATCAGAAGAAGGATTTTGATTTGAAGAGGTTCGAGGAGTTGCAGAGGCATTGTAAGAGCCCTTTGGATCATAGAGGAGAGAGCGAACTGGATGCGATTTATGCAATTTATAAGAATTGATTTTTTTTACCCCTCAAGGGTCACTGTTATAGAACTAACACGCTTGTTGTTCTCCCAATTTTTTATTGCTGTTTAATCAAATTTCTGTTAAATTGTGAGAAACAGCATGTCAAGTTTTGTATCTGATACGGAATTCCTTCACAATACAAAGTGCTTACCACAAAATTTGCGGTGTCTCACATTTCCTCCTTTAACTGCCATTTTGCTCTTGCTATTGTGATTTGTGTTCTATGAACAGTTTGTTACTGAATTCAACAATGCGGCTTATGAGAGGAGATGCAAGGAATTAGTGAGGATTGATGCTGTAGATGATAGTTGATGGTTTTCATGATCAGATATCGCAGGTAAACCTACAAAGTCTTTGTTGTTTTCCAATTCAGTGTTAGGAGTTAATTGCAGCTAGAACCCCCGTACTATCACCCAATTGCGGATAGACTCCCTGTAGTTCAATTGTTGCAGATAGAAAAAACTTTGGCTCTTTTACCCTTATAGAAAAAGAAAATTTGTTTTTCGACACTATTTTGGGTTTTGGGGTTAGCTGACAAGTGTTTTTTTTTAGGGTG
>BQKN01044935.1:0-12137 GCA_022839385.1 Asparagus kiusianus
AATGCGACAGTTATAAACCGTTGCGTTAGAGCAAATATGTGGTAGTGAGTACAATAAAGATTATAATAAGGTATACAGAACATACATAATCACAATTAAAAATAACATTAAGAAACAAACATAGATGGAAACACATCGTCCCGGCGAGGACCGAGGAGAAATCGATCCAGTTCCGGATCAGAACCGATCCTATCCCGGATCCGAATGACTGTTTGATCCCAACCATCAACAGGCGTCATGTGTTATTTTTTATTTTTCCGTTAGGAAGTCCAGAATTGTGTATTTGATGCAAGTAAATGTTTGTAAATGTAATGTATGTTTAATTTGTCTTAGTTAAGTGTCTCTCACTGTTCACACGGAATTTCGTGCATGACCTTAGTTGTATGATGAATATTGGGTTGTGGCTATTATTTTTTCAATCATATTAGTTGACTTTAAATGGTTTTTTGCTTGTGCGATATAATATGCTTAAAATTGGTCCGGTTAAGTCTTGTAGAGTGATTAAAATGCATGTACGGTGATTCTTAAAACAATCTCACAGGATTAATAACTCCAAGTAACTTTTACACATTAAAGTAAATACATATGTGCCATGTTGTTATCCTATATTTAGCACCTATGTTTTTTGGGATGATCCTCATTTTGTTTCGTCTAGCATAAGAGGCCTTAAAAGTGTTTGAACAAATTGCCAAAAATACCCGAGACATGTGGTGGACGAGCAAAGCATCATGAGCACAAGGTCAAAGGTAATCTAATCCAATCAGAGTCAATTGCCGTGTGAAGACCCTCAGAGCAGTGGAGCACAGCATTGGTTCTGGCAGCAAGATGAAATAGGTGATGACGGAGAAGTGGTCACGGGCATTTATGGCCAAAGCGTAAGCAACCATAAATCAAGGAAATATCATCATTAATTTTTTAGCCACGGGAGAGCATGATAAGGGCGACCTGACGCTAAAAATAGACCCAGAGTTTGTCACGCCAGACGATAGAAGTACCTGTACTCTTAGTGTTAGATATAGCCTAGTTGCTAGTTCGAGCACCCCGTAGTTGCTTTCTTGAATTGTTATTCATCGATATTTAAACAAGCTTTAACATAGTTTATTTTTAAATCCAAGTGTTCTTAGTTTATTTTTAAATCCAAGTAGTATTATTTGTAGTTGAACACATGAATAATTCTATGTATTTGTCTTTAAACACTATCTCCCAGATAGACAATATACCTGTTGTTGTCCTCCAATTTTCTTTTTCTTTTTTTAACTTGCCGTTTGTCTCTTCCCATGTTAGTAGCCATAAAACAAACATTAAAATGTGTTAAAACATTTTAAACAATCTATAAAATTTAGAATCTGCATAATATATCTTGAAAGTTTTGAAAATTGCAGAATACACCCTAAAATTCAAATTTTTACAAAAGCACTCTAAAAAGGTTAAAACTTTAAAAACCCAATGTTTTAGATGAACTTCAAATTTTGGGGTGTTTCTGTAAATATTAAACTTTCACAGTATTTTTTGGAAATTTCAAATTGATAGATTTTGTACTGTTTGAAATTTTGGTTGTGCTTTTTGTAAATTTTAAGCTTTTGAGGGTGTCTAAAAAGCAATTATCAAACTTTCAAGGTCTTTCATGCAAATCCTCAAATTTTTAATAGGAGTAATTCCTAGACTATTTATATATTATTTGCATGTTTAAAATTTTCGAAATGCTTTTTATAAACTCTAAATTTTGAGTGTGTTTTTATAATTTCAAAAATATTTATAATTTTTTCTATATATTTTAAAATTTATAGATTTTGTATTATTTAAAAGTATTAAAATTCCAGGGTGCTTTAGAGTTAGTTTTGTCGTTATTAAAACAAAGGAAGAAAAAGATAAAAAAGAGATTTAAAAATTATTGTGGGGATGAAGAAAGCATGTTGTCTATTTTAGAGATTTGGATTTAAAGGAAAATACACAAAAATTATTTGACTTTATAAATACAAGTTACAGCATATGAGTTTAAAAACAAATCATGATAGAAATTTGGATTAAAGACGCAAACCTTTTCTATATATACCCCTTACATAATAATTTTGCAAAATCAACCCGGAATTTTAGATTTGCAAAACAACCTCCCAAATCGCCAACTTTAATAAACAAGGTAAATTTCAAAAAGTCGTCCTTAAGTTTGATTATTTCTCATATAACCTGATTTACTTTGGAAAACATTACAATCCCCTTAAGTTTTGGATTCTCAAGAAGAACAATTCAACTTTAAACCGTTTTTAAGAAACCTCCTTCACGGTGCTTGTTTGCGGGGTTTTATGACAACATTAAAAGGGGTTATCTTAGAAACACCCTCAGGTATTGGGGCTTCGAAAAAGCCCCTTAAAACAAAGGTTATTTGCACATACGCACCCCTTACATTACATGTATTAGCAAAAATACCCTCTCCATCTTAGTATTTGTAAAACTACCCCCCAAATTATCAGCTAAAAATCAACAAAATCTTAAATTGGTGCTATAATTTTTACTTTTTTGGATACTTTTTACCTTGTGATTGCATATTATCTTATCAAAATAGATGATTAATTGCTCAGAGGGCAATGTTTTTCAAAATTGATAATTTGTGTAGTAGTTTACAAATACCGAGATTTAGAGGATATCTTAGTAAATACTGAGATTTAGAGGGTATCTTATCTTAGTAAATACTGAGATTTAGAGGGTATCTTTGTAAATACTCATGATGTAAGGGGTATCTATAAAAATAATCCTAAATTAAAATGAAATTAATACATAATACTATTAGTCTGAGGTTTTCCGACAAAATTTAAGAAAGGCTTTGTAACAATTTGAAGTTAAAGGGGGTTATCTGAGAATGCCCAAACTTTGGAAAGTTTCTCAAACGACGCTGCCAACTCCACTTAAGTAAGTAAAATACATCATCCTAGAACTGACACAACCTTGTGCGTAGGCTAACGTTAAAAAACCCTAGATATATAATTAAAGCGTACGCTACTTTTGTACGATGATGAATTCATATGGGAAACTGCGGTTTGCCTGCAGCGGTGAATCAAAGTGCTGACAGGATTGAGATTTGGCATTTTATGAGTTTGAGAGTTGCCGCGCAAGAGGAGAGTAGGCCCCTGCATTGAAATTAAAACACAAACATTAATACAAATCTCTGCCATATCTTTTCGATCACCAGCTTTGTCACTTTAATTTTTATTAAACTTAGGGTTTTACTTTTTTTTTTTTTTGCTATATTTGGTATTGATGTCAGTATCTTTATGTTTTATGACTGGATCACGGGAGGGAAGAAGAAAAGATGGAGAGAGAAAATTATTAGAAATCTATAACTTGAAGAGTTGAAGGTCCTCGCATGCCATAAAAAATACACATGCTGCTCTTTGTGTTGGCTTTAGTATAAGCAATATGACTCAGGAGATCATAATTGAAGTTGTAATTGTATGAAGTTATAGCTCATCCTTTTATTTACATGATTGATAGGTAGATATCAGCCACCTACACGCTGGGACTACCTAAATTGTTTATCCTTCAACAAGAACAGAAAGGAAATGTTGTATCATTAGATATGAAAGTTTTGGGTTGTAATCCATGAAGTCTAAATTTTCTGGGGTTATTTATAAAATGCCAAACCTCTCTCCTGTCAACACTTTTGATTCACCGCTATGGGCCAACCGCAGTTTGGCAGATGAATTCATCATCATACAAGAGTAAGTAGTGTACACTTTAATTATATATCTAAAGTCTATAACGTTAGCCTAGGCATAAGGTTGTGTCAGGTGATGATATATTTTGCACTTATTTAAGTGCAGTACGCACTGTCATCTGGGAAAGTATTCCTGAGTTTGGCATTCTCAGATAACCTCCTTTTAACTTTAAAGTGGCACAAAACGTCTCTTAAGTTTTATCTGAAAACCTCCAATATTATGTATTTATAGTGCTTTGCACGACTTGTTTTAGTTACAATTTATTGTAGTATTTACTGTAGTATAAATAGTGAATCTTAGATCTTCTTATTATTATAGAGGAATAAATTTAGGTTATTTTCATACATAACCCTTACATGAGTGATTACAAAGATACCCTCTAAATCTCTGTATTTACAATACTACTATTCAAATGATTGACTTTTTAAAAAATTACTCTCTAAGCAACTAATCATTAATTTTGATAAGATAATTTGTAATCACAACATAAAAATTATAAAAAAAAAAGTCAAAATTCTAGCACCTAAGTTGAAAATTTGTAGATTTTAGGTTGATGATTTGAGGGGTAGTTTTGCAAATACTAAGATGTAGAGGATACTTTTACAAATACCCGTAATTTATGTGGCGCATCTATGCAAATAACCTTTTATTTAAGGAGGTTTTGTGAAACCCCAATGATTCAGGGTGTTTCGGCTATAAGCCATTTAAATCTTGTCATAAAGCGCTCAAACTAGCACCCTGAAGGATATTTCCTGAAAGCTGTTTAAAGTTGTACTGTTTTTCTTGAGAATCCAAAACTTCAGGGGTTTATGATGTCTCGAAAGTAAAGCAAGTTAAATGAGATACAATCAAACTTAGGGTGTCAGTTTTTTTGCTATATTTAATATTGATGTCAGTAATTAAATAGTTTTGGTGTGATGACCAAAATTGCTCAAAGCTGGACTGTAAAGCTGATGTCGATATCTTTACGTTTTATGACAAGATCACAAGAGGCAAGAAGAAAAGAGGGAGAGAGAAAATTATTAGAAATCTGTAACTTGAAGAGTTGAATGTCCTCACATGCCATAAAAATACACCTGCTGCTCTTTGTGCTACCTTTAACATGAGTAATGTAACTCACGAGATCATAATTGAAGTTGTAATCTTGTGATGTTATTGTAGAATTGGCGAAGAAATTGGAGAAGAACAGGTTTTTGAAGTAGGAGAACAACTTTGGTCATGTTCAGTCGACCGTGGTACTAGGCCAGTCAACCGAATACGTGCACACATCCTGGGTATGATTCAGGGCTTGGTGCGGTCGACCGCCGCGGTCAACCGCCAAACCCTGTAATCAAACCCGAGAGTCTGGAGTTGGGTGCGGTCGACTGCCGCGGTTGACCGTCGAATCCTACAGTTGATTTTCTAGGTTTTGTGTTTGTCACTGTCGACCACGTATCGGGTTAGACACAGTTCTTTGTTTCCTGTTATGATTTGGTTTTGAGTTTGGTATAAACCAAACACAATTTAGGGTTTCGGGAGAGCAGTATTGGGGATATTTGGAGCACAGAAAATAGTCTTTTCTGGAGCTATTGATTAGGGTTTTGTTTGAGAGATTGAGAGCTTTGCGTGAGAGATTAGTTTGTGGATTTGTAATCTCTATTTGTACTCTTCTTCTCTATTAGTGAAAACCCACCCCTTTCTTGCCCCGTGGACGTAGGCAACTTGCCGGACCATGAAAAATTCGTTTGTTTATGTTTGTGTCGTTATTTTAGATTGTTTAGCCTTCTCTCTCGGTGTTTGTTTTGGTTCCTCGAAGCATAACAAGTGGTTTCCGCACAAAACTTATAGCTTACCCTTTTATTTGCTTGATTGATAGGTAGATATATCAGCCACCTACACATTGGGACTACATAAATTGTTTATCCTTCAACAAGGACATAAGGGAATATTGTATCATTAGATATATGAAACTTTTGGGTTGTTTTCCATAAAGTCTAAAATTTTAGGGCATTATTTGTAATTCTATAATGCCAATATATGGTTTATAGATTTGAATTTTCCAAAGTGTTTTTGTAAATTATGAAGTATAATGGTGTTTTTTTTCAATTTTCAAAACGTCTAGGGTGTTTTATACAAATTCTATAATTTTAGAGGTTTGTTTGTAATTTCTATATTTTTAGTGTATTGTTTGTAGGATTTAAATTTTTAGCATGCTTTTTATAATTTTTTAAATTTGTGGATTTTTTGCAATTTACAAAACTTTTAGGGAGTTTATACAATTTTAATTGTTTAGGATGCTGTTTTGAGTTCCTAGAATTTCAATATGTTGTTTGTTCATTTTGAAATTTTCAAAATTTTTATGGTGGTTTTCACAATTTTCAAAACTTTTATGGTATTTTTTGCAAATTGTAAGTTTAGTTGGGGGGCTATTTATTATTTTATTTTTTTGGTAATGGTTTATTTTTCGGATTTTTTTTTGTGATTTTAACTGAGTTTTACATTACTCGGGATGTTATGTAATTTTATAATTGTTTAGGAGATTGTTTTTAATTTTCTACTTTACAATGGATCTATTTTGTGATTTTTAGTGAGTTTTACTTTATTAAGGATGATTTTGTAATTTTATAATTGTTTATCAGGTTGTTTTAATTTTTTTACTTTACAAGAGATCATGTCATCAATTTTGTAGTTCCTCATGCTTAAAAAAAAGCAAGCCTTAACTATTCACCCCTTTTTTCTACTCTAAATTAGTAAAAAGTTTATCCTCTCATATGGAGTTAAATTTTATCATTGATAAAATTTTAGAAAGAAAAGATGATATTATGTGTGACTCAAATACCAATCTTGACCCGATACTTTGTTCTACGCGGCAATGCTGCAAATAATAGTTATTGTTTGAAGAAGTGTGAATTGATAAGATAAATATAAATCCTATCATTGATAGGATAAGTAATTCATGTTTGTGGATAAGAGAAAGTTGAACTATAATTCATTAGATTAATTGGCCACAAAGAGTCCTTCAAAGCTCTGATTACATACGACTTGGAGCGTATATCTGTCCATAGAAGACCGAAGCCTCTTTGGTGGTGATTTAGCCGTGAGTTTGGCAAAAGCCATGTTGTTTCTTTGACTTTGAATATGAATTCAAAGTTCACCAACCAAGATAATATTTTACTTACCCTCATCGTTATTTCACCAACCATTTTATTATTTCACCAACCCTTTTTAAAGCTATAAATACCAATGAAGATGAGAGGTAAATGCATTCAGAACAGAGAATAGAAAAAAATGAGTTGAAGAGAAAAGAAAAAGAGAGTTTTGAGTGTTCTCTTATTTGAGTTTGGTGAGATATTAGAGTAATCACTTTTTGTAATCTTTTTTTTTTGTGATTAGTAACTTTCTCTATTGTTCTCGCCCGTGGATGTAAGTCATACTGACCGAACCACGTTAAGTCATTGTGTGTTGTTCTCTGTCTCTACTTGAATACATAGTACCGTATTATTATTCACTTGACATCTTCTGTGTCTGTGAAGCCCCCGTTATAGCAATCTAGTATCAGAGCTAGTGTTATTGTAGTGGGCTTCAAGATATTTTTTGTAAAATACAAAATGGAGAAATTCAACGGGAGAAACAACTTCAATTTTTGGAGAGTCAAAATGAGGGCTCTCCTAGGACAACAATAATTATTCAAAGTCTTATCTAGAAAGGACAAGTTACCGGAATCAATGCCCGATGATGAGAAATAAGAGTTGGAGATGAAGGCACACAGTGTCATACAACTCTATTTGGCCGATGAGGTCCTGCAAGAGGTTGCAAATGAAAATACCGCTGCAGACCTGTTACTCAAAGAGTTTATACATGACGAAATCTCTAACAAATAAGTATTGGGTTTTTAGATGCTCTAAGCGGAAATGCAGGAAACATTTTCTTAACATCTAAACGAAGGATCTATTGCATAAATCAATTAGATTTAGAACTAGGAAAAACAATTACCTCTTGATGCGTGTTCAAAGCCTTCTCTAATGGAGAGATTGAGAGTCTCACTTGAAAACTCCTCTAGTTGATCCACCCGAGCAAAGATCTGGATCCTTAGAAATCAACTGCTAGGTTGAAGATGATAGGAGAGAAAGTAGTAACACTTTCACATATATATAGAGAAAGTGGAATAGGATTAGAGTTTCTAATAGAAAAACCACTCCTATTTATAATCCACTAATTAAAGTTATATTTAATTCTATAATTAAATATTATCTTTTATAAAATTTACAAATAAATTTATCCTTTTTTTAACAATAACTCCTTATTATTAATAAACTCTATTTCGAAGCTATATCTTATATAATTTTATATTATAATTCTCCCAATATATCCAGTCCATAAACTCTTAGGGTGCGACCTCGTAGGACCCAAATATAATAGCAATGAACTTTATAACATAAAGTCCATAAATCATAGTTGGCTTCTAGCAAAGCACTATGATTACCTAAAATAACCGGATTGTAAATCTCCATTAAATGTCCCATTTTATAATTAGTAATTGCACATTCAATTAAAGGACACAATTCCTTCAATCTCCCACTTGTCCTTGAAACAAGTGTGCAATGTTAAAATTCCTTTGTCACTTAATGTCTTATTTGACTATATGATGAAACTCATCTTTATCGCCAAATATGTTTCTTGAAATCTTGAGATCGAACTATCAGTACAAATGATTACTAATAATCCATCTGAGCATGGCCATGCGTTTTTCACAGTTCTCACTCTTCAAGTGGCCGAGACACCGTTCCTTTCCAAATGTATCATGGTATACATGGAATAGGAGGACATATTCAATCTTGTAAGACTATATCTCTCACTCAACTTTTGGCAATCCCAATCACTACTTTTATAATTGCCTGTTACGGTCAACGTTTGGCAGTGTTAAAGACATACCAGCAGTCAAATGATGACTATATCATACTCATGTCTAAGGAACTCACTAATCATGAATAATCCTAGAACTCTGCAGAAAGAACCCGAAGAGTTCTATGATAGGTCTGTCCGATATGTATCACCATACATACCTATGTAATCGATTAGACATCTCCATGTCCCTATAACACATGAATCCTGGTGTTATCAATCAATCTCACAATATGGTCTTGAATTAAGTCATTTGTATCCTAGTTAATGACTCAGACCATGAACAACTAATAATTTTATAATATCAGTTCACTTAATGGGGTTTTATTTACCAAAACAGTTTTGATGAGCCCATTTGATAATTATTAAATTATTCGGATACTTTATCTAATCCCAAGCAGTGATTAAATAATAATATGATATTCATATATATAAATCAAGCATAAATGTCTGTAATAACAATAAACAAGTTTTATCATAAAACGAAAATATTTTAAAATAATTCTTCAATTTGTCTGAGCCCTTTGGCCCGAGTGTGACTATCATGCTTGGGCCTAGGCACAGGCTTGGTCAAAGGATCTGCAATGTTGTCGTCAGTGTGCACTTTGCACATCTTCACGTCTCCTCTATCAACATAGTGTCTGATCAAGTGGTACTTCCGTTGGACGTGTCTGGATCTGGAGCTAGAGCTAGGTTCCTTGGCTTGAGCAATGGCGCCATTGTTGTCACAATAGACGTCAATTGCTCTGGAAGTGCTAGGAACAGCACCGAGCTCAGCTATGAACTGTCTAATCCAGACCGCCTCCTTAGCTGCTTCACTAGCAGCAATGTACTCTGCTTCCGTTGTAGAATCTGCTATTGTCCCTTGCTTTGAGCTCTTCCAACTGACGGCTCCTCTATTCAGAATGAAGACATATCCAGACTGAGATTCAAAATCATCTTTATCTGTCTGGAAACTCGCATCAGTGTAGCCCTTGACAATCAGCTCATCATCACCTCCATACACCAAGGCATCATCCTTAGTTCTTCTCAAGTACTTTAGAATGTTCTTGGCTGCACACCAATGTGCCTCTCCAGGGTTTGATTGGTATCTGCTGCACACACTCAAAGCGTGCGCAACATCTGGGCGAGTACAAGTCATAGCATACATGATGGATCCTATGGCTGAGGCATAGGGAATCCTACTCATTTTCTCAGTTTCACTAGGTGTTTTAGGACATTGGCTTTTACTGAGACATAAGCCATGTTGCATAGGAAGGAATCCTTTCTTAGAATTCACCATATTAAATCTAGCAAGGACCTTATCTATATAAGTTCCTTGACTTAGACCAATAAGCCTCTTAGACCTATCTCTATAGATCTTAATGCCTAATATGTACTCTGCCTCTCCTAGATCCTTCATTGAGAAATACTTCTTAAGCCATTCCTTGACTATCTCCAGCATAGGAATATCATTTCCAATGAGTAATATGTCATCCACATATAGAACCAGGAAGGCCACTTTTCTCCCACTAAACTTCTTGTAAACACATGGCTCTTCTTCGCATCTGATGAAATCAAACTTTTTGACCACTTCATCAAAACGAAAATTCCAACTCCTGGATGCTTGCTTAAGTTCATAGATAGACTTCTTAAGCTTGCATACTTTCCTAGGATTCTCTGGATCCTCAAAACCTTCTGGTTGCATCATGTATACATTTTCTTCTAAATATCCATTTAGAAAAGCGGTCTTGACATTCATTTGCCATATCTCATAATCATAATAAGCGGCAATTGCTAGGATTATCCTAATGGACCTGATCATAACAACCGGTGAGAACGTTTCATCATAGTCAATACCATGAACTTGTCTAAATCCTTTGGCAACTAATCTTGCTTTGTAGACAGAAACATTTCCATCCTTGTCTGTCTTGATCTTGAAGACCCATTTGCATCCAATGGGTTTTACCCCATCAGGCAAATCTATCAAGTCCCATACTTTATTCTCAGACATGGAGTCCATTTCGGATTTCATGGCTTCAAGCCATTTTTCGGAGTCGGGGTTCGCCATTGCTTGTTTATAGGTAGCAGGCTCATCATTCTCTAAAAGTAGAACGTCAATGCTAGCATTTAAGACGAAATCCTCATATCGTCTAGGTTGCCGCATTGGCCTGTTTGATCTCCAAAGTGGTCCAACAGCTGGAGAGACTTTAGCAGGAGGATTGACCACATCAGTATGTGGGACCTCGGGTGCTTCATCTACCTGAGGAATTGCATCTTGAATAGAGGTGGTTTCCCTTTGAGAAGGTACGCCTCATCTTCTATGTCCTCATGCTGTAGGGTTTGTTGCTCAGGTTGAATCTCATCAAGCTGAAAATTTCTCCCACTTGACTTCTTGAAAAGAAATCCTTTTCCAAAAAGACACTATCCTGAGCAACAAACACTTTGTTCTCAACGGGATTGTAGAAATAATAACCCCTCGTTTCCTTGGGGTAACCTATAAAGAAGCATTTGTCTGATTTGGGTGCGAGCTTATCAGATAGTAAACGCTTTACATAAGCCTCGCATCCCCAGACCTTCAAAAATGACAAGCTGGGAGGCTTCCCAAACCATATCTCATGTGGTGTCTTATCAACTGATCGGGACGGAGTCCTGTTTAGTGTGAACGCAGCGGTAGTGAGGGCATAACTCCAAAATGATGTAGGAAGATCAGCAAAACTCATCATTGAGCAGACCATGTCTAACAATGTCTTGTTTCTCCTCTCAGATACACCATTCAGTTGTGGTGTACCTGGTGGAGTCAGTTGTGTTAGAATACCACAACTCCTCAAATGATGGTCGAATTCTTGGCTCAGATATTCACCCCCTCGATCTGATCGAAGTGCCTTTATCTTCTTACCTGTTTGTGTCTCAACTTCATGCTGGAATTCTTTGAACTTTTCAAAAGACTCAGATTTATGTTTCATTAGGTAGATATACCCGTATCTACTAAAATCATCAGTAAATGTAATGAACTATCGATAGCCTCTCCTAGCTTCTGTGCTCATAGGTCCACACACATCGGTATGTATGAGAGCTAAGAGCTCAGTAGTCCTTTCACTTGTACCTTTGAAAGGTGACCTTGTCATCTTACCCATTAGACATGATTCACATGTTTCAAATGATTCTAAATCAAATGACTTTAGGCTACCAACTGTTTGGAGTTCCTTCATGCGTTTAATGATAATGTGGCCTAGGCGACAATGCTATAGATTAGCTTCACTTATGTCATTCGACTTTTGCCGTTTTGTATCAACGTTATAAACTTCAGATTTGAGATCCAATATGTATAGTCCACTACTATTCATATGGGCTTGAGCATAAAAGATGTCATTCTTAAAAATAGAAAAACAATCCTTAATGACAAAATTATAACCCTCAAGGTTCAAAACTAAAATTGAAATCAAATTTTTAGTAATAGAATGAACAAAATAACAATTATAAAGTTCTAAAACCAAGCCAAAAGGTAGCGGTAGACTATAATCTCCAATGGCAAGTGCAGCAACTCTTGCTCCATTTCCAACGCGA